>APFE030232845.1:0-32117 GCA_000404065.3 Pinus taeda
GGTCGGTTTTGGAATTTGAAGGGTTTTCCATTGTTTCTCAATAATAAATAGGCCTTCGAGCCTCATTGTAACACAAGTTCGGAACAGTTCAGAGACATGTAGCCGCACATCTCTTCTCAGAGATAAGCTACCATCGTCCTAGCTTGTTTATTTTCAATTCTGGTTGTAAGCATATTTTGGTATTTTCCATTAATGAAATGAAGTGTTATTTCCGCTGCATCTCTTTATTTATGGTTATCGCATCTCTGTATTTATGGTTATCTCTGTAATCTATTGCGTTCCTGTTTAAATCCGGATCAGTGTTGGTCCAGGGATAGAGGACTCCCTCAAAAAAATTGTCCATGAGACCCAATTAAATGGCTTTCTAGGTCTCTTCTTGGTTGGCTAAAGAATAAAAGGTCTATAAAGGAGCTAATCAAACACAAAGGACAAAGGAACCACCAAGGGAATAGCCTGCTCCCTTGTGGAGTCGCCAAATTGTTATACGGGATTTATGATCGCGGACAAAAGTATCTCCCTAGCTTTGGTGGCTAACCTAGAACAACAAAGATACAAGGAACAAAATGTTTTCCTTAAAGTAAATAGATGACAGAATGAAACCTACCTGGAATCTATCATGTGCTTTGCTCCTTCTTTAGCTTGAATGCTCCAATTCCAACTCCGATTTTCAAAATTAGAACTTGCACAGTCAAATAACACAATTCAAGAAACTACGAGATCTATGCAGTATCATCTAAATACTCTATTCAATAGATCAACATGGTATTGAAATATATGAAATAAAAACATCACATATAGGAAAAAAGATAATTCTTTGCATTAATATAAATGGAAGGAGTTTACAACCATAAATAGGTGTTTATCTTGTAGAAGATCTCCTCTAGGCCGACTTTTCCTTTCCTTGTCACAATGTGCACCTCCAATCACCCTAAATGCATGAAATGAAACCTCGCACCATAACAGCATAAGGGTAGAATCACTCTCCAAAATCCAACTCCTTGCATATGGAAGGTTGTAAATATATATAGGAGTGGGGTAAGTTAGGAGTTCTTATCCAATTACCAATCTAAGGTTTTAGGTCCACCTTTGATGGGAGGATGGGATCAAAGGATAAGGTATGGAAACTCCAAGGTAGGACAGGATAGGATCTGGATGTTTTATCTGAGGTAAATGGTTGTAATAAATTCTGGAAGCTTTTAGAAAAGGAGGCTTTATGAATTTCTCTCTTTTTCCTGAATTTATAAAACCAACGCAAGTGCAAAGGGCAGAAACTTGTAGTTGATCAATGCAAACCACAATGGAGAAACTTGTAGATGAACGTTGTCCAGCGAGAGGCTAGGGTGTGTTGGTCCTAAAATTGGCTCACATGATGTAGTTTACGCACACACTTTGGGGAATGAAAGAGACATGCTTAAGGCTCTATGCAAGATGATGACAAGGGGGAATAGGATGTTGATCGATCCCATTGGGAGGTCCATTGATCGGATGTGAAAAAATGGCTTATAACAAAGATCATTTAGTATCATGCCCAAAATTACTCAGATAGGGTGTGGCCTTTCAACATCAAGGTCATTTAGTATTAGGCCCAAAATTGTTCCAAAATAGTGTGGCCTTTGGAGATTCACCATGTGTCAAATATTGACTAGAATAATGGTGAACCAATACGAGTCTCTATATCATGTGTCAAACAAACCAGAATTATGGTGACTATATGATGATAAATGATGCACCATGTGTTTGAAGTATTGACCCGAATTATGGTGAGGATATACCATAGGTCTAAAGTATTGACCCAAATTATTGTGAGGATGTACCATGTGTTTGAATTACCGACCCAAATTATGTTGAGGATATAACATTGGTGTGAGGTACATACTCAAATTATGGTAACTTGATGATGTTGTTGATCCACCATGTATCAAAGATGTTTAACCTGATCATGGTAAATTGTTTTACCATGTGTCACAATTATGGACTAGATTATGGTAATTATTTGTTACAACCTTTTCTTATAGACTCATATGTCAACATGAGAACACCTGGATAGTCATTATGAATACCTCCGTAGGTCAGAGGGGGTGTTAAGTGTTGTATATATGGCCATTTTTCATAATAATTATTTTAATTGTTGATGTATTTGTAAATCATGTTCTTCATGCTATTGTCAAAAGAGAAAAATATTTGACATGTTCTTCATGTTGGTTTTGAAAAGAAAAAATTTTGACTTTAAAAAAATCAAATATTGGGTCCAAAATAGCCAAGTAGACCCTCCTCCTAGTCAAGTTAGCTCCAGTCAAAGAGGCACCCTTTCAAAAAGAAAGAAGACTATATAAAGGCACTCGTTCTCCATTATTTGACACACTTCAAATATCTTCTGTCAAGCAATTTCAAACCCTTCTGAGGCAAGAAACTAGACAAATTAGAGGCAAAATGATGGATGAGTCTGAGGAAGAATGTTGAGTAAATCTGAGGCACATTTATATTGAAGAAGGAACTGATTTCTAAGGTTTCTTATGATAAGGAAAAGGGCTAATCTTTGATGAAGGAGGATGGTATCCTAAGGAAAAAGAAGGAAAAAATTCTGAGACCTGTAAGGTTGAATCTATGAAGTATTACAGAGTTACAAGACCAAAATTATGAGAGAAAAAGAGGGCCAAAATTTTTCCCTAGCAGAGTGTTGTTAAGATTACAACAACCTCCTCTTCTCATTATTTTGTCTGTCTAAAAGAAATAAAAAAAGGACCCTATCTTTAAAAAATATATTTTGATTTTTTTTAACAAATCCTCTTTCTAAAATAATAAAATACAAATAAATTAAAAAAAATCAATAAAAAAACTTAATAAAGTTTTAGAAGTTGAGAGGTTGAACCTTTTTTAGATTTCAAAATAATAAAGGAAGTCCCCACTCTTGACGTGCCAAAGTGCCCTTTATTTATTTTTATTTTTTAATATATTTCGATGAATCAAATCGTAAGTCGTGTTTTCTTTTAAATTTTTCACATTTTAATAAATTTCCTCCTCGACTTCAATCTCCTTTACCTTGCCTCATTTTTTGAGAAATGGTTCAAATTTATAAAAATTGGAGTTGTCTATAATGCGATTTTTTGGAGATTCTGGTGACGGAATCCGGCGTAAGAAATGAGCTTAAATCTTGATTTTTAGCAGTTAAAATGGTTTTTTAACTGCATATTTGCATTCAGCACCCTGAAAAACCCTTGGGACCCTTTGATTGTGCAAAAACTAGCTATCAAACTTGGGATTCCAATAAATTGCTGCCGGATTTTGACCGGAAAAATCTGCCGGAAAAGCTTTCAAAAAGTCTCATTATAAACAACTGCATAAAAATTTAATCCCTATCATGTAAATTAAACATCTTATATCCTGAGATCTAACCAAAGATCATCAAATATTTTCCCCTTCTACGCTTTCAAAATTTGCAAGTTTCATTTACCTTTGTCTTGGTTTTCCATTCAAACTATCACCTGGAACTATCAAATTCAATCCAAAAACAATAAAACTTTGCTTCATAGCCTATAAGTTCCGGAAATTCTCTATGGTATCAAAGTTTAGAAATATTAAATAAATGGTTTATTTCGGGTGTTTTTGCATGCAGTTCATCAAATGGGGAAAAAAGTAAGTCTGCCGCTTCAAGGCAAGCCACAACATATTAGAAGATAAAGGGATTTGAAAATCCAGAGCCGGAGACTATACTATGAACCGAACTCTCATCTCAAACACTACCTTCAAAACATGGGATGCAAGTAAGATGAAATGGGAACAAATTTACACTTTCTTTGAAGAAAGGGAATGGTTGGTGGTAAGACAGTTGAAGGAGAACCCTGTTCAATTAAAAAAAAAAAAAAAATAGAAGAACAAAATTGCATAATGTTGCATATAGGGTCAAAATCCTCTCTTATTATGATAAGATATTTTATATTTTAACACTTCTGCAGATTTTTGCTTGTTATTTTTAGATAGGAATAAGAATGTGATAGCATCCTAGAAACTTGAGGTCCTTAATGCAATTTATAAGCTTAACTCCCAAAAATATTTTTTACTACTCAATTTTGGGATAATTTCAACACTACAATTTTAAAGCCAAATGGTAATGATTATAATAAAATCATTGTAGATTGGTTAAGAGAATCTGAAAAGGGATATAAACTCAAAGCAGTTAAAGATTATCATGTCATCATCTTTAAGAGACTTTTTAGGTTTATTATTAAAATGTTGTCTAGGTTGTGTGGATATCCTTGATCCATAATATCTATCGCGAGTCAACAATATTTTTAATTAGGTCGATGTTCTATCTCAAAATCTAACATATGCGCTAAAATTATCCTTTTTATCCCCTCGAGGTTATGACCGAACGTTTTGCATGTTAGTCTATCTTATGGATATTGTAATTTCTTTTGTTCCTTCGCCCTCATGAAATGTAATTATTTCTCTTATTAGCAACAATCCATCCAAAATTACTCAATTTTATGGGAAAGCAATTTCAAGTCTCATTTTTATGATTTACAACTATGTCATGATCCATGTACATGAGATCATTTCTGGGAAAACTCCTCCAAGGGTTAGCTAAGACATTAAAGAAGTATTGGAGCTAATACGTGATCGTTTCATTGATGAGTTTCTCACTTACATCATGTTATATCATAGTGAAGTACGTCCCCATGCCTTACCCAAATACATTCCAGAAATAATTGTTATCAAAGAAATAACAAATCAGGTTTCCCTTAATGGTTAGGCCCGAAAATTAAGTAAAATTCAAATGAAAATCTAGCCTACCTTTCCAATCAAATTGGGGAAAATAAGTTTGAGAGACAGAGGACATGCAAAAAAAAATGTTGAAGAGATCCAAAATGTATGGTTATACACATTACGTCGATATGATTATGATCTTAGGGGTATAATCAATAACCACTAAAAATTTGTTAGCCGTATCAAACTTTTATACATCGACAACCTCTCTTTTGTTATGTTGTTGTTAATGTTGATTTTGATCAAGAAATTCCCACAGCCAAATCAATGGATAATGAGGAAAGGGAAAGGACAAGGATTCAAGTATATAGAGAAAATACTTACGAGGCCTTCCTCAAACAGAAATGTATTCACTCTTTTATTTCTTTAGAAGATCTCAAATCTATTGAATACTAAACTCCCTTAGGAGCCGACCTCTACATCTCAGGAAACTCAAGAGACTCAAATTGAAAGTTTGTTTAATGTTTCTATTATAATTCAAGAATTAACTAGTTTGGATGTTAGCAAAGATGATAGTGCCAAAGAAAAGGAACAAGAGAGTCAGATGGTTCAAAAGAGCATGAAAGTTATAGCTATTAAAGATAAAAAAAAAACAAGATACAACAAAACCAACTTTGAAACAAAGCTCTCCAATCAAAGATATTGTTATTCTTGACTCCTCTGAAGAAGTTAGTCAATAAGATTCATAAACGGGAAAAGGTGAAGATAGATTAAGAAAATGGATGTTGATAAAGATGAGGATAAGCAAATAACTTACGAGTCAATATTTCCAGACGGTCTTATCAGAGAAAGGAGTCAGCAAAGTGAAAAACAAAAACTACTAAACTTTCAATTCCTGAATCATCTCCCAAAGCCTCCATGTCTTCTATCTCTACATACATTCCATTAAGTTCTCTCTTCAAGCCTCTTGTTGAAGCAGAAAAATTCATGATATTGTTCCCTCTTTAAATGAATATTATTTCAAATTGAAAACAAAATCTATTGTAAGAAAAACAAAAAGACGAAGTTAGACAATTTTGAAACAATTTCTGAATTCAGCTAGTAAGCCTCTAGCGATATGGAAGATAAAATTGATGAATCATCATAGGCTCTTTGAGCCTTAGTGAATTACCAATAGTGTCATGCCAATGAACTTGAAACAACATATCAAAACAAACTTCAAAGAATCAAAGAGTTGGAAATGAAAGTGAAAAAAAAGCCAAATATTCAGTGAGGAGCAATGTCAAGCTCATTTTGCAGCTCTTCTAGGAGGATTTGCTATTGAAATAGCCAACTTGCAAAATCAATTTCAAATAAAATTGAATGAAATAGAAGTCAACCATTCCCAAAACATTGAAGACATCAAAAAAACACATGAAGGTCAAAGCCAAATTTTAAAAGAGGAAGTTGGTAACAATATTGAATTAAGGACTACAACATTGAATCTCTTCAACTACAATTAAAACAAAGTCATGAGGTTGAGAAAAGTATGAATGTGTTCAAATAACAAGAATCGTAGATCAATCAAATATTGTAGAAATATCAAACCAAAGTTTACAAAAAGAAATTTTTAATCTCAATGAAAGAATGAAATCTCTAGTTGAAGAAGATAGAAATATTAAGGAGAGATTCACATCAATTCTAGAATGGGAGAAACAATTACAGCTTGAGCATATTCTCAAGACTTCAAAAAGGGATAAAAGGTTGATGTATGCATCTTTAACTAGAGAGAATCTATGGCAAAGGAAGTCCAAGAATGGAATAAAAAGGCCATTGAACATTGTATCTCAGTATGGGAAGCTAGAACTAATTTAATAGAAGAGTTTGATTTGCTAGGATCTAAACCATTGAGAGAAGTTATACCTAGACTTACAATTAAAGATAGCAAGACAAAGGATGAAAAGGAAATAAAAAGAATCAACATTTGGACTCAATAAGAATTTCAGAAATTTCTTCAATTTCTATTTGAGCAAATTAAGTTAATTTGAAATTTTGCTATTAAATATAGGAAGACAATATTTTTTTCAGAATTTGGTATCCATGTGTGATGTCAACATAGATCAAATTCATCTAGTTCATTTCTCTGTAGTTACTTAGGTGTATACATATTGGGTAAGCTTCATCCAAACAAATGCTACACATCTTCTACAAACTTTTCATAAAGATTATGAAGACAAGGAAGAATATTGAAACAACACACCCTTTTTTAGGAAAAAGATCCTTTAATAAGGATAATATTTTATTTGTAGCATTAATTTTATTAGAGAAATATTCTATATTTAGATGAACAAACATACCTTATCTTATTCTCTTTTTAGTATTTATATGGCTTATTATGTTGGTGTATGGGTCAAAAATTGTAGAGACTCAAGACTTGGATTTTATAATAAAATTTTGAATTTAAGCTTTTGGAGTCCAAATTCAGAGTTAAATTTGTTCATAGGTTATGCACTTTTTATCATGTCATCAATTTAATTACTTAATTGATGTATATAGTATTGTTTCTTTGACTTTCTTCATATTTACTTATGTTGAATGTTAGGATAATCTAATTGAAATCTCTTATGATATGTTACATTTTATTGTTGTTGTCAAAGGAAAATTATGGTCTGTTCTATTCTTTGTTTATATTTTTATTTAATAGTAAAATCTGACATTCAAAAAATAGAACATTACTATGCTCTATTGAAAAATGTGTAACTAGGTTCAGTGTTCATAAATATGAAATGTACTTTTGATCCTTGTATATTGTAAAATGAAAGAACATTTGTTATTATTATTATTGGAGCATGGGTTCATGCTCAAGGTCTTTTATTTTATATGTCTAGGGTTTTTCCTAGGTCAAGAAGTCAAAATAATCATTGTTATAAGTTGAAGACCCCATCAGGCACATTATAACTTGTAAAGAAAATTATTTTTGTACTTGCAAGTATCACAATACCCTTCAAGACCAAGTCGGCCTGGTAGTTGGCAAGTCAGCTTAATTTGAGGAGCTATGTCCACCTTGAGAATCCTATATAAAGGAGAAAACTCAACCTTCTTGGAAGACATTCATCACTCTCTCATGCAAGAGGAGGAAGAAGAGGAAGGAAGTGAAGAAGGAAAAGGACGAAGAAAACTTGTCTTTGGTTTATTTCTCTCTCACATGTACGAAAGAAGGCTAGGGTTTTTGTTGTTGGTCTGGGTTTTTCTTCTACAGGTTCAACTTTGAAGAAGAAAGACAAAGAAGGTCAGTGAAGGTCACAATAAGCCATCCTGAAGCTCCAAAAGGAAGAGAAAGCCAAGCAAAGGACCGAGGAAATCTTGGGAAGCTATAATAATCTCACACGTGTGGCAACAACTGCGACAAGGAGGGCCAAAATTTTTAGACCTGCAGTAGAGGCCGAAATTCTACAGTTGGGGGTTGAAGTTATGCTACTGGAAGATATTTGATTGTGTTTGACTTAAACAAAGGAAGCACAACATCTGGAAGTGTTGGACATGGCCTTGGAGGGTATGGATCTTGGTCTAGAGGTCTTGGAATTCGTCAATTGAAGAATCTATAAAAAAAGGAGATTTGTGAGTTTTCCTCTCAAATGGAGAAGTTTTGGCCCTCTCCACTTGAGAGGAAAAACCTTTATTATGTGTTTTTGTTCTTCTGTTTTGGTAGTTGTTTGATGATATACAAACATAATAATAAGTAAAGAAACTAATAAGTAATAAAAAATAGAAAGACACCACAAGCAGTTATCAAGAAAAAATAAATCACTTTAATCATTGTAGCTTTCAAGATAGATTTGCTTTCAAAATCATTTATTCAAATTATTGCATGCATATAGAAAGAAAATTTTAAAAATATACATTGGGATTTTGATTTAAAAGTCTTATCAAATCATTACGTGTTGTTAGTTGGACACCAATTCCAACCAAAGTCAAACACACATAATATTCTCTTTTAAATATTATGTCAAGCAAGGTCACATCATAGTCAAGCAATACTACTATAGGATACTAAAATACTCTATTGTGTATGTGCTCAAATCATGTAAAATCACCATCAACTCAACGGGTACAAGCTAGTCTCTATTCTTGCCAACATTCCTAGACTATACATGCACATACCAATCCTTACATAGTTGTACATTCACCATAGTCATAGCCAAAACCTATCCTCAACATATGCAATAGTCATGGAAGATTATAGCATACAACAACACATTGTTCTGTATCTTATTTTCTCCAGATAAGCATGCTACTGATGAGATTAGCCTCTTAATATTTCTAAGTAGTCTCTTATGACTCAGGACTATACACAAGCAGTGAGTGATATTATGCAAAGTAACATTGTCTTCTTGTGTTCTTTGTGCTTCACTCCATTATGATATCATCTTTGTTTATTGTGAGCTTGCAACTGCTGCTCACTGTTATGCATCATCTAGATCATATGAGTTGGCTAACTGATCATGCCATGGAGGATTAGTGATTAAGTCATCAAACGTTTCCTTTCATAACTTTAAAATAATAACGAATTTCTTGCAAAGACATATTTAAAAAAGGTCGTTCAACCTGCAGTGTGTAAATGTGAAACCCTAACAAAAAAAAAACTTTAAACATCAAAGATCTTCTTTGGTCTTCCATCTCATTATTTTCTTCGTCGCACTGATATATGGGGTTTTTAAAGGCTCATAACTTACACCGATAAGTGCCAATAAACTTAGGCAAACTTTTGGATTCTTATCAAGTTTTGACCTTTTCAGGACTGCAAGAAATCAAGATATATTTTCTGGTCGCAGACAGAGACAGAAATTGAGCGAAATATTTCTTGAATCCCTAGCCGTAGCTATAAGAACAATTTTTTTTTGTCTGGTCGTATTGAGATTTGACAAACTCGTTCTTCATTTCAGAAAAGTTTTTGCGCCCTTTTTAGTGATGGAACGATTTTGAAATTCGTAAATTGGGCCCAAAATGAAACCGAAACCGAAACCGACTTTGGAGGAGAAAATTAAATTTGGAATTGGGGCCAAATTATAATGTGGCCGATATACCAAGTGGGGTCATCATATTTTGGTATCGTTGATTTAACTTTATCCTTCAATCATATATTCTTTAAATCAATTTTAAATTTAAATTAATTTTTTTTAATAACAATTTAACCTCTCTTTTTTTTCATTTTTTTAAACCATTCAACCTTTTTTTTCTTTATTTAATTTTTGTGCATGCCAAATCAGCAATGATGTCGCATCATGCCAACAAGATTTCTACATCATCATATCTCATTTTAAAAGCAATTTAATATTTCCACATTAATCGCTCTTGGGGTTTTGGACCTTCAATTTTGATTGAGCATTTCTCACAAGCCCAGAAAGTCCTCGAGACACTCCACATACCAACAGAGTCAGCTCGATAAGTAGAATTTGATGGTGAGGTTCTCCGAGGAAAGCACAGTGATCTACTGCTCCAAAACTTCCAACAAAATTGGGTTATGTCCATTTTCCAAGTAATTAAACTCTAGAGCTAAGGTTTCAAGCAATATCCATAACCTAAGAACATCAAATTGCATCATCATTAATATGCATCTTGCACATGTTCTTGCTTTGACATCAATAACCTGTTGCACGCCTACTCAATCATCCTGCAACCACTCCCACTTTGACATCAATGACAACCTATTCAATCAGGTCAATACTCAACTCATTGCAACTGAAACTTCTTCCCCCTGTCAACACATAGAAGACCAAACTAAGTATCTTTGGCAGCCATTTGACTTGACTAGGAGGTAGTTTGGTCCAAGTTTGACCTATCTATATTGTGGGTCTTCCTGACCTTGTATTTGATTGATGTATCTTTGTTGAACTTGATGATTTCTCTAAGGAAAGGGTTGTTGTGTTTTCCTCCATGTGGGTTTTCCTAGGGTAGATTATTATGCTCTTTGCTTGGCTATCTCTTCATGATCCTTTTTCCATATATGTATTATGGTTGATGTCTTCTATGTAATTTCTTAATGATGTATAAGAATAAGAAAAGGAATTTAATTACTAGAAGTAATTATCAGTTTAGAAGACCCTATGAAAAATCAACACTCTAACTATGTGGAATTCTTAGCTCTCCTATATAATTCCCCCCACTAATTATGTTGGTAACACAGTTTCCAAATCAAGCCTTGAGACACATGAATTTCCATCCACATGCTAGGGGTTAAAAACCATCATTAGCTCCATGCACCTCTAGCTCAAAAGAAAAATGGTAATTAAGGGAAAAATATTATTGATACTCCTTAATAAAAAGAGGAAGTTGAGACAGAGATCTGTAATCTTCTTACGAGTCATAGTCACCCCATTTCAAGGTTGTTTTGTGAGTTATTTCCCAATAAATAATCTAATGAATACATATTTTGATAATGTGTTGAGTTATAGATATCCCATCAACCTTGATGTTGAAACTTCTTTTACATACCAATCATCAATTAGCTTCATTGCTTTGATTGGACTTATTGGGGAAAAGTAAGGATTATCCACATTAGATGCTTTTGTGCAATACATCCAATATATAAGTAAAGAGTTTGGAATAATCCAGCAAATACCTAGTCTTCCACAAGCACTAATGGTATACATGCATGAAGTCAAATTTAGGTCTCCACAAAAATTTTGAAGCCTAAGAAATCCAGTCATGCCACATATGCATTCTTAAGGTATGTTGACATGTAAAAACATGTTGGTTCCCTTAATTGAAGTGCACCAACCTTCAACAAAGCGTGAATGAGACCACTAGAAATTAGATCCACCTAGTTGAACACAATGCATGCTCTAAGCTCTCATACATTACTGGTACCCAACTCACCCACATGTCTTGAGTGTTGAATAATGGTACTAGGTTCAGTCTTCGTAATTGTACTTGAGTCAAAATGTAATATATTTGTCAAAAGAAAGCAAAAAGAATTTTATTATTAATTGACTTAACTTGTTAAAGCATGGATTTCATGCTTGGGTCAATTGTCATAGGTTAAGCCTCCGTTATAGGCTCGAGGATTATTTATTCAATTCAAAGTCAATTCTTGTTTGACTCCTCCATCAAAGTCTCCTTGTTTTCGTCCTAAAAAAGAATCATCATCAAGTCGGCTTCCCTCAATGAACTCATGTCGGCCTAACCTTATAAAGACACTTCTCTTCATGATTTCATGTCAGCTTATTTATTATGGACAAACAACTATATATACAAGCCTAAGGATTCGCATCACGCATAGAACAGGAGCTCATATTTCAAAGAATATTTTAGTGATCTCATAGATAGAGTTTCGGTGATCTCAGAGAAGACTTCCATTGAGTGTAGAAAATCTGTGTAGGTTAACCCGATAATTCAATATAAATCAAAGCATAATACTATAACCTACTTCTACTATCAATTTGCGGAAGCTTAAAGATCGAGCTGAACAATATAACCAGAAGAAGAAGAAGAATCAATGGCAAAATACACATGAAAATACTTTGGGGAAAGCCTTAGCTAAAAATCCCACACTATTGTATTATCATACACGGTGGAAATACATAGGAAATTTACTGAGCCTTAGCTCTCATAGCTAGCTAGCTCTCAATGCAATCCTCACAGATGCTCACAGGAAATCTTGGCTTCTCTCCAGCCTTCCTCTCTACCCTCCAAACTCCTACTTCCTTGCATTGTTCCTTGTGGATGATTCTCCCGTTACCAAGTGGAAAACCTTCCTTCAAAACTACGCAATCCTTAAGGATTAAATCCTTAACTGCATGCATGAGTTTTCTCCATGAGAAAATGCATGCAATTGATAGTACACTGTCCTTGACTTTTAACTAAACTAGGTCTTTCTTAGAATAGACATGCATGAGTTTCTGATGAGGAAATCTTCGATTAACTGGAGTAGCACTAGTTGAGTGCATTAATGCATCAACTAATTGTTAACTCAATATTAGTTCCTTAAACAATTTGGAACTAATTTAACTATATTTAACTAGATTTAACTCAGTAAATTGAGTTAACTAATTACAACTCAAATATAACTCAATCTTATCTCCTTCATTTAAGGGATAACTCTTGCATGACTTCAGAAAGACTTCTAACTTGAATTTCTCCAACTAATTAATTTAAAATAAATTAATTAATTATTTCCAAGTCGCTGTTAAGACTAAATTCAGTTTTAATTCACAATTTAATTCAAAGACAAATTAAATTGGAATATTCTTGTTTCCATATTTCAACACTCCCTCTCAACAAGAAAGGGATTATCTGCCACCATGATCCTGTCTCTATGGAACTCAAATTTACACTTTGACAATGCCTTTGTCAAAATGTCAGCATCTTGCTCCTCTGTTGAAATACACTACAACAACATGATCCTCTCGACCTGTGAAAAGGCACAGGCAACAAATCTTGCCTTATGCTTCTCCACACTACCATCAGTAGCTTGCTTTACCTTAGAAAGCCAGCAGGAACTCACAACTGACTTGTTCTCCAGTCTCGGAACCATGTCCCAAACACTTTTACGAACTATGGAGTCATACTCCTCCACCATAGCATCAACCCAAATCAGCTGCTACACTACTTCCTCAAAGGAAGATGGCTCGGTCTCAACACATTCCCCAGCAAGGACCATGTATCCAGTGTACCTCTCAGGTGACCTCCTCTGTTTGCACTGAGAAGATGGTGCTCCCACATTCTCTCTCGCATCCTCCAACAATTTGTCAGCTTCTCTTTTGCACTTCTGTCCATCTCTGGAAGACTCTGCTTAAGTGGATGTCTCCACTCCTGGAACCTCTACATGCGGCTGATCTGCATCAGTCTGAGGCTCCTCCTCCTTAGGAACCAACAGTTCCTCCACAACCCGTAGTTGGAGCTCCCTCTCAAGGGAAACTCGCATGGCCTTCTGCTCATCAAACTTGAGACCTTTGCAAACCACTGTCCTCCGACTGGTAGGTAAGTACACCTGATAGTTGTGAGGTGTATCAATGTACCCCACAAATATCCCCAACTCTATTGTCGGCTCAAGCTTCTTCCGTGCATCCTTTGTCACATGGAAATATATGTATGAGCCAAAGATCCTGAAGTGACCCACATCTGGTCTCTTACCAGAGAAAGCTTCCTCTAGTGTCTTCATCCCAAGTATGTGAAGCGGGCTTCTATTCTGCAAATAGACCACTATGTTGCATGCCTCAGCTCACAAGTGAAGTGGTAGGCCTTGGTCATGCAACATTGCTCATTCTACCCCTACAATAGTTTTGCTCTTCCTCTCGGCCACCCCATTCTACTGTGGGTTATGAGGTGTCATCAACTCTCGTTTAATTCCTTCCGCTGCACAAAATTCCTTAAACTCTTGAGAGACATATTCTCCACCGTTGTCGCTTCTCAAGGCCTTGATCTTCTTCCCTGACTCTTTCTCAACCAAATCTTTGAACTCACAAAACTTTGTGAAAGTTTGGTCCTTCTTCTGCATGAAATAAATCCAGCATTTATAAGAATAGTCATCAATTAAAATCACATAATACCTTTTCTTCGTTGTGGATGCCATTGAGAATGGTCCACACAAATCAGTATGAACTCGCTCTAAGATAGCCTCTGCTCGACTGTCTTGATCATGAAAGGACTTGGTGTACTTTCCCAAGGTACAACCTCTACATGTGTCAACTTGCTCAAGTTTACCTTTGGGAAGTCCTATAGATATTTGTTGCATTATCTTCAAAACCCCATGATGCAAATGGCCCAACCTCCTGTGCCACAACTCGCCAATGTCTTGGCTTTGAACCAATTCTACTGTCGTACTCAATGCTGCACAATCATCTACCTCTAGTTTATAGAGATTCTTCACCCGAATCCCTATCCTCTTCGTCTGACCCATGGCTATGTGTCTTAAGAACGCCTTTCCTTTATTGAAGACAACATCATAGCCTTTGCCCTCCAACATCGCGACCTATACCAAGTTCTTCTTCAGTCTAGGCACATACTTCACATCTGTCAAGGTGAGAGGAGCTCAATGCTCCCTTTGAAAAGCAACCGTGCCCACTCCTGAAACACTATACCTTCCATCGTTGTTATACAACAAATTGACCTCCTCATCAACTCAGAGGAGAAAGACATGATAGCTGAAACAAAGACCACAATCACAGGCCTTGATTCTACACTAACGCTCGTTGTGCACTAATAACCTGCTTTATAAAGCTTGTTACCAAGCCTGGAGGTGCGTTAGTAACCCTACTAAAGCATGTTGCTAGTATGGGAACAACATTAGTGAAACTTGGTGAAGTTCCAAGGGTCAAAGGAACGAATTGACTCACAAATATCTAGATATTTGTCCCTAAAAATACTCAAGAAAAGCAAGGAAACATCCAAATTCAAGATATTTGGAGGATTTCTAATCTGAAAAAAGGAGGCAGAGAGGAAAGAGCTCAAAAGCATGGCAAGTTCATTGATTTTTCCCTAGTGAACTCAAGGAGGAGCTTGGCAACCCTAACTCAATTGCTATATAAGCAAGGTGAGGGTTATTGTGAAAGAGGTCAAAGCATTTGAAAGGATAACCTACTTAGCTGTTGAGAACTGTCTCATATCTGAAGAAGTAAGCTAGAAGGGAGAGAGAGAGAAGCGGAAGGGGCAAAGGAAGACTGATACAACAGATGGTTGTAATCACTCTTCCATTATTAATATAGAACTGCAGTTGTGTTCCCTCCTCCATGGTGTCGGTAACATAGTTCATTAAGTTGTTTAGTCGATACTTGTTTATATGATTAGCTTAAGTTATATGCAAATATATGTTCGTTGTGTATTCACATATTGGTTTTCAAGCTTGTATGCGGTGATTGTGTTTGCCTTTCATTTGTGCAGGAATTGATTTGGAGCTAGCTTTGTGGGAGTTCCACTTGGCTGCATTGTGATCTCCAAACAAATCTAGAAGGAGACTTGAGGTAATACTCTTTCCATACTTTGTGAATTGATATTTGTCTATGAACATGTGTATAACTTGGTAGCATCTGCAGATAATCTTACAGTCTGTCGAAGGTCTCGTGAAGGCCTTTGAGGGTATTTTCATTCTCCATACACCGTGCATTTTACCCCATAGCAGAATTGGCAACTCTGCTGGGGACTATACATCTAGTTCTCAATTTACCCAGACTCTTCTCTATTTTCTCCTCCTTCTAAGAGCTCCTTATACTTCTGCAATCCCTTTCTGACCCACCAAATATCTTGCTGCATCTCGCCTACAAGTATTCACCTCTAAATCTGATCTTCAAAACCCTTGGTTTGACTGATTTCCTACACTAACACAGGTTAGCAGGCTACACAGAGCTTTATAAATCATTGTTCCTGTTCACATGGAGCGTTAGTGGGCCTACTAACTCTATGTAGCCACTATTACAGAACGTTAGTCTCCCAATACCTTGATTTTTAGCAGTGGTTGAAAGCCAAAAGGGATAGGAAGCCTTCTCATGGACTGAAGGAAGATCTGTAACTGCATTTTTCTAGCAAAATAGGTGTCCTGCATTTTTTTTTTTTTAGGAAATCATTTCTGTTTTTATTTCTTAAAAGCATTTTTTTGAAAGAAAGACTCACATTTTTTATTCATCCTTCTGTTTAGCTGGTTTAAAGCTGCTCTATTTTGGTTTCAAGTAGTTGTTAAGAAACATTGGAAAAGAAGTTCTTTGGTTATGCATGTGTTAAAATACTAAAATGCATGGAAATAATATGAATACGTTAAAAGCTCTCACTTGTAGAATACAACTTGTTTTCATCGAATTGAAACTTTTTTAAAGCATTGTTTTTTGCATGATTTATTGAGTCAGAGTCTCATCACATTTCATATGTCAACTCCCCTACCGAAGACAATAATCAAGTACACATAAAATTTACCTAAAATCAATCAGTAACTCTTTATTGAGCAAACAAACATTAGCTAGGCTAGGATCTTGGGATAAGCAGAGTGAGTAAAATTTCCCAAGATCGAACATCAAACTAGTGTCATTAAAAGAGAGAAAAATTCCTTCTACACTCATACCACTGAGACCACTCTAGTAAGAGCGAAGCAAAATACGAGACAACATCAGACTGTAAGTGAAGGTAGCTCGCCTTATCTTACAAATCCTTTGGGTATTTTGTGTATTGGGGATCCCTTCGGGGATTTCGGAGCTGAGTCGGGGACTCAGGTATCTTGCCCACACAGCATGTTATCTACGTCTATGTCCCCTCCGGTGGTGTCTGTGATCTGAGGTATCTTTAGTGGCCAAACTTATAGGGACTTACACAAGGTGACTGGGATGGGTTGTCCTGGTACCTAACACAGACATACCTACTCTATCTTTAGTTTTTGGGAGGGTGCTCATCTTCACAAGAGTACTTGGCCCCTCAATTTAAGGTTCGGGTGAAGCTCTAGAGTAACCGTAACTGTACATATGGCCAGCCTTCTCTGTTATTCATTGAGGTACTGGTTTTCATCTCCAGTGATCGGTGTTTATCGGATAGGGTCATTTCCCTCTATTTGTTGATTGATCGATTTAGTGTATTTGTTATATTTTTTAGGTACCTAAGTGCTATCATTTGAGACTTTAACGAATATCATGATAAAATTTATTGATAAAAATTAACGGTCACTGTGGCTACATCTGACCCCTGTCATCACTCTAGACGATTGTTACACCTTCCTCCACTCATTATGGAAGATTCGTTGAGTTCCATTGAACTGGATTCCCAATGTTCAGGGGATCAGTCTCCTAGATCTCACACGGGATCTGTTTGGACAACTGACAATTCAAGTTTTCCGGAGGATTTCTTTACCGAAGGATTCCTTCCTTCCTTTAACACTCCGCTCACGAATCCGTTGGAACCTATCTTGGCTCCCGTGGTACCTGTACTTCCTGCTTCGGTAGTTGGAACATTTCCATCTATCCCGTCAACGACTAATGGGTCGTGGAACTTTGTGGACGCTTTCGGTCCTCCACCACTTCCCCAGTCAATAGTCATCACAACACCATCGATGGCGAACCCCGCTATCCCATTTGTCCCAGGTACAACCACTCACATGACACCATATCTGAGTGGAACCCAGCCGATGCCGGGTTCCACCCCTTTAGTGTCAAACTACATACCTTCGACAAGTGCCACATACAACACTCCCTATAATGCTTAATGTGGCATTATGGGCGCGGTTCCCGTCTACCAACGACATGGTCGGTCGCCAAAGTACAGTTCACACCCCCAGATTCATATACCTGGGGGGGTTCCCAATATGCACATGCGGGTAGGGAACGTAACAATTCCCCCTACATTCTCAGGCATGCATGGTCAGTCACTAATTGACATGAGCATTCCCTCTGTCAATCAAGGACAAATGGTTAGTTTTGTGATGGGCAGGAATCCCCAAGGGGTTCCCAACCAATCCATGGGGGCACCCTACTCACACATGAGTCAAGGGGGCACCGCCTATCCTGGGGGCAATTTTGTACCCTAGTATCAAAATCCTCATGGAAATCCACTCTACAACACCATACCTCCAAGCAACTGCTACACCACGCAACCCACGTACAATATTGGGAGCCAAACGATGGGAGGAGCGCAATTCTCCTCAAGTCATCCATCATCACCATGGTCTGAGTTGGGGCAACAAACAATCTGCCTTTTTTGGCAACGTTGGATATACCCGAATTATACAAACTGACGAACGACCCCATCTATCACAACTTACAATGGCCGCCGATACCACATAAGATACCAACGAACGTCCCAAAGTTTGATGGGAAACAAGGGGAGGATCCGGGCACCCATATCACCACCTACCATCTTTGGTGTGTTTCAAACTCTATGGTGGATGATAGTGTCTAGTTACATCTTTTTCCCCGCACCCTCACTGGCAACGCAACGAAATGGTATATTGAGTTACCACACATGTCAGTGAACACCTTCGACGCTTTAACGATGGAATTCCTAAAGCACTTCCAGCTACCCATCCGCTATGAGACTGGGACAAAGCTCCTCACTTCATTTCGTCAGGATACCGCCACCCACATCTCTGATCATATACATGAATGGAGATGTAGGCGGAGGTTAGTCAAAACTCCCCTCTCAAACTTTCTCTTAACGGACTGGTTTTGCAAGGTCCTTACTCCCGCAAATCACTAGAGATGTCGCTCTAGGTGGTGTGGTCATAGAAGACCAATCCATACGTCGTGCCCAGCACTTAGATCTGATATATTCATAGTCTGGCACTCTTTATGACATAATCCACAATGCCCCTGGCAACCCCAATCAGTCCACTACTTCCAAACCGACTGCTCTTCCTACCACCACGATAAACTCTGTGCAGTCTACACAACATCCCGGTGGTAAGAAAAAGAAGAATAAGAAAAATACCACTCGTTCTAAAGAGCAGTCAAAAAAGCAATAAAACCTAAAATAGAAGGCCATTGCACCTCCTAACAATGGAAAGGATAAACCCGCCACATTTCCTTGCAAAATCTGTGTTGAAAACCACATGACCTATCGCTGTCCGTTTCTTCAGGAATGCACAGAATACATTCCTCAAAAGGATACTAGTAGGACCACCGTTGTCCTGAATAATCCTTTCCCCGCTCAGTGGTAGCAAAACCTTATTGCAAACCAACCACAACCCTCAGAAGGGGGCAACGATGGTTCACAGCATCCTTCAGCTTGTGAAGGATCTTCTACCGTTTTCACATTTGAAATGATAGAACTCACCACAAGAGCCAAATCTTATGGAGCGCCTGTCGCTCAGGTAGCGGAACCTTCCTCAAGTCCAAACCCACCGTCGCCCAACGATTTTCATATCGAAAGGCCAGTTGCGGACCTTGTAATTTGACCCCCAAAAGGGGCACTTCGTCACACAACGCACAATACATCTGCACGTGCCACCCAAAACTACAACATTGTAGAAGATTTGGCACAAGCGCCATCGGCTATGTCGGCGCTCGAAGTATTACGAACATGCCCAACACAATGGTAAGCTTTGCTTTCATCTATTGGTGGTATTGACCCAAAGGATTCTGTGCTTGTTATTTTCGACATGGAAAAGTGTAAACCTCCCCTTTCTCACCAACTTGCATTTTAGGTGCATATAAATTCGAAAGGTAAAGGTATACACAGAACTGTCATCGATAAAGGTGCTTCTACCTATGTCATGTCGGCTTCATGTTGGCTCGCCCTGGGTTCTCCAACCCTATCTTGCCGTCGAACTCCCTGAAAGCTTTTGACGGCCACACTTTCATCCCAAAAGGTTACCTAGCTAGCTATCCCATCACCTTGAGTGGGAAAACGCCAATAATAGATATTGAAGTTGTGGACCATAAACTCGACTATAATCTAGTTTTGGGCTGCACTTGGACTTATGCCATGAAGGTCATTGTGTCTTCGGTCTTTCGTATTATCCTCTTTCCCTTGGATGGAAAGATAGTGATAGTCGACCAGCTATCCTTTTTCACCCCAGATTACTCTTCGTTACCTAGCAGTTCCGTACCCCTAGTAGGTGGTGTGCCTGACTCTTACGTCAGTATCGGTACCGGTCTACTGAAGGCTTCCTCCCTCATGGGTTGTTTCCCTCTTCAGCCACCAAAGGTTTAAAAAATGGTCAATATGCTTTCATCTATTCCTCATGAACATACTGATCCATGGATCCTACCAGCTCCTTCAAACATTGACACATACGGAGAGAAAATGTCGCTGTCACCAGCTGAATCGGCCTACCAAGCCATTCAATTTGCATCCAAAACTCTAGTCACTTTGGTTTCAGCCAATGGTACCACTGCCCCTCCCATACCACTCCTTCTTTCGATCCACTCAATCAAGTCCTACCTTCGGACGAAGCTATTAGAGAGCTCATGAGTTTAGAAGAGTGACCTTGGGAGGATTTGCACCATCATGTTTCAATATCTGATTCGGACATGATGCCTCTTCAAATCCTATCACTTGACATACCAGAAATCGTTTCCTCACCATATACGACTATCCACACTTTGGACTTGGAAGGAAACAAGGGCAATATTTCAAAAACATTGCTCATCGATATTTCTATCAAGACAGGCATCGTGGAACACATCCAAATTGGTGCAGATTGTAATCCTGAGGAAATTGCAAGCCTCACCTGCCTATTTAAGGAATTCTGTGATGTATTCCCTTGGTCTTATGAGGAAATGCATGGCATAGACCCTTCTATTGGAACACATGATATCAAGGAAGATCGACCACTCTTTTTATGGTATTTTTCTTGCTCGTTAATCTGAAAAACCTCGAGTCTTCTTCTTTGGGCTCGTTAAACTACTACAACGAAGATATTAGAGCACTTTTTTGAGATATTTTATTTCTCTTTAAAAAATAGAAACATCTCTGAGCCTTTCATCGTTGGGCTCGTTAAACATATACGACGATGGTCTGAGCAACTCTTTTTTGATCTTTTTCTAGCTCATTAAACTGAAAAAGACCAATGGAGCATTCTTTTTAGGTGCTTTTTTCTTGCTCTTTAAACTGAAAAAATCCCGAGTTTTGTCTTTAGGCTCGTTAAACTTTATAAAGATGACCCGAGCATTCTTTTAGGTACTTTTATCGCTCATTAAACTGAAAAATCCCAAGTTTCTGTCATAGGGCTCGTTAAAAATATACGGCAACAACCAGAGCACTTTCTTTTTTGGGACCATTTCTCGCTCTTAAATCGAAAAATCCCCAAGTTTTTCCCCTCCTTCGAGCTCGTTAAATCTATGAAGAAGGAATGAGCAGTTCTTTTACCTCTTTTTCTCTCTCACTAAACTGAAAAAGATACCCTGGGTTTTCTACATTTGACTCATTAAAAAGTTGATGAGTGTGACTCATTAAAAATTCACGATGAAAAATGAGTTTAGTCCATCGCTTCATACTCGTAACAAAATGAGGTCAACATCTATTAAAAATAGGTTCCTCTTTATCCGGATTCAATAGATTAACTAACCGAAAATTAAATGATCCGGGTATATTATTAACCTTTTGTCGCACCAGGTTAATAACTATGACAAAGGGACCACCATGGAGTTTCTCTTTACAATCTTTTCAGAGTCTCTAAATATGAAAAGACCATTGAGTTGTCTAGTCTGGACTCTTTAAATTACACAAACATGATATAGAGTCACTCTTTTAACGATATTTTTCAGACTCTTAAAACATGAAAAACTCGACGAGTTTTCCTTTCTGGACTCATTAAACTAATCAGATAGGGCAGATAGACTTTGTTTTTGCGATCCTTTTTAGACTCTTTAAATATGAAAAGATCGATGAGTTTACCCGTCTGGACTCATTAAATTAATTAGATAGGGAAAGTGTACAATACAACTATATTCCGTATTAGAAAGCGTGGTTTGGCAACATTCGTTCCCTTGAACATGGCACTCCCTCAGATAAACCTTCCTTTTGACGGCCTTTCAATATGAACCCTACCATCCTATGAGTTTAGCCTATATAGTCTGATGATTGCATCTCCGTATCCTAACACTCTTTGGTGTTCATGAGTCTAGTGTCGTCTGGTTAAAAACGTTGTTGTGCCTTCTATTGTTTAAGGGTTAACCATTTGTTTCCTCCATCAACCCATCAAACATATATTTTCATCATGCCCTCCATTGTTTATACCCAAATGCTCAAAATATTCCTCGAAAAACAAAATCATTATTGTCCTGTTTTGTGTCGATTGATGCAGGACACATTAGTGCCTACCTTTCGACAGGGTTCTTCCTATCAACTTCAACACGCTATCTAGGAAGATAACCCAGAAACACATTCAGTGCCTTGGTACTAGGTTCGGTCTTCATAATTGTACTTGAGTCAAAATGTAATATATTTGTCAAAAGAAAGAAGAAATAATTTTTATTATTAATTGACTTAACTTTTTAAAGCATGGATTTCATGCTTGGGTCAATTGTCATAGGTAAAGCGTCCATTGTAGGCTCTAGGATTATTTATTCAATTCAATGTCAATTCTTGTTTGACTCCTCCATCAAAGTCTCCTTGTTTTCGTCCTAAAAAATAATCATCATCAAGTCGGCTTCCCTCGTTGAACTCATGTCGGCCTAACCTTATAAAGACACTTCACTTCATGAATTCATCTTGTCTTATTTATGATGGAAAAACAACTATATATAAAAGCCTAAGAATTCGCATCAAGCATAGAACAAGAGCTCAGATTTCAATGAAGATTTCAGTGATCTCAGAGATAAAGTTTCGGTGATCTCAGAGAAGACTTCCAGTGATCTCAGGGACAAAACTTCAATGATCTTAGAGACAATTTTAGTGATTACAGAGAGATAGTTCTGATCATTTTTCAAAGAATGGATTCATACAATTTCAATGAATTCACAATACAAAGAAGATGGAACTTCTATATAAATTATAAATATGGTTTCGTTGCTACCACAATGACAAGGTGCTATCAAAGTGAGATGGTTTTGTTGCTATCACAGTGATAAGAATTTGGTACTATTACAATGATAAGGACCTGATACTCACACAGTAACATGGATGAAAAATTGACGAAAATAAAACAAGGATGGCTTGATGGAGGGAACCTCTAGTCTAGGTTGTGAGGGTCTTGGTTATCTCGTCTTGTTTTGAATCTAATGAAGGAAGAATTCTTGACTGGGTTTTCCCCTAAAGTGGGGTTTTTCCCTGGTTGCGTGTCTACATCTTGTGTCATCTTCTATTGTTGATTGGAATTAGTCTTTATGATAATGAAAAGATAAATTGAATGAAATAATAATAATCATAAACCATCACAAGATAATGTCATAATAAGAGAAATCAATTAACTTGCAACCTCCTTGGATTTCTCAACATGGGATCAGAGCTATGGTAAAAGAATATCTCTTTTTTGGAAAGAAGATAGATTTGGACTTATGCAGGAATGCAAAAGATATGAAAATACCCATATACACAAAGATCCAACAAGAATAAAACTTCATTACATTAATATCAAAGAACAAAAATATGCTTACATACACAAATAAAAATAAACTAGATCGAGTGATGATATCTTATTTGTGAGAAGAGATGTGGCGGATAAATGCCTCTAAACTATGTTACAATGAGGCTGGAGGGCCGATTTATTATTGAACAACAATGGAAAACCCTAAACAACAAAAATCCTAACCCCAAGAGATGGAAGGCCAAGAGTTTGTGGGCCTTGTTGGGGTTATTTGGGTAGCCAACTTTGTTATAGAACAAATTGACCTCCTCATCAACTCAGAGGGGAAAGACATGATAGCTAAAGTAAAGACCACAATCATAGGCCTTGATTCCACACTAACGCTGGCTTTGCACTGACAACCTGCTTTATAAAGCTTGTCTGCAAGCCTAAGGGTGCGTTAGTGACCATACTAACTCAAGTTGCTATTAGGGGAACAACGTTAGTGAAACTTGGTGAAGTTCTAAGGGTCAAAGGAATGAATTGACTCCTAAATATCTAGATATTTGTTCCTAAAATTACTCAACAAAAGCAAGGAAACATCCAAAATCGACCTATTTGGAGGATTTCTAATCTGAAATAAGGAGGCAAATGGGAAAGAGCTGAAAAGTATGGCAAGTTCATTGCTTTTTCCCTAGGGAGCTCAAGGAGGAACTTGGCAACCCTAAATCAATTGCTACATAAGCAAAGTTAGGCTATGGTGAAAGGGGTCAGAGAATTTGAAAGGATAGCATACTTGACTGTTGAGAATTGTCTCAAATCATAAGAAGTTGGCAAGAAGGGAGAGAGAGAGAAGCTAGAGGGGTAAGGGAAGGCTGATGCAACAGATGGTTGTAATCACTCTTCCAACATTAATATAGAACTGCAGTTGTATTGTCTACTCCGTGGTGTTGTTACTATCATTCATTCAATTGTTTGTCCAATGCCTTTTAGCATGAGTAGCTTAGTTATGTGTAACTAGATGTTCTTTTATGTATTCATGTATTAGTTATCAGAGTTGTATGTTGTGATTATGCTTGTCTCTTCTATGTGAAGGACTTGATCTGGAGCCGTCTCAGGGGACTTCCACCTAGCTGCATTGTGCTCTCCAGCAAATCTACACGGAGGCTTGAGGTAATCTACTTTTCCTACTTTGATAGTTAGTTATTGTTTATGAACATGCGTGTAACTTTGTGATGGTTGCAGATAATCTTACAGTCTGCCGAAGGTCCCGAGAAGACCTTTGAGGGTATCTTCATTCTCCATACACCGTGCATTTTATCCTATAGCATAATTGCTGACTCCACTAGGGACTGTACATCTAGTTCCCGGTTTGCCCGGACAGTTCTCGATTTTCTCCTCCTTCTAATAGCTCCCTATACTTCTGCATTCCCTTCTAACCCACCAAAAACCTTGCTGCATCTTGCCTACATGTATTCATCACTGAATCTGATCTGAAAAGCCCTATTTTTGATTGATTTCCCACAATAATGCAGGTTAGCAGACTACACAATGCTTTATAAAGCACCGTGTCTGCATACAAACAATGTTAGTGGACTTGTTAACTCTCTGTGGCCATTGCTACAAAGCGTTAGTCTCCCAAAACTTGATTTCCGGCTGTGTCTGTAAGCCAAATGGGAGAGGAAGCCTTCTCATGGACTGAAAGAAGATATGTTATTGCATTTTGCTAGAAAAATAGGTGTCCTAAAAAGTTTTTTTTGGGAAATAAGTTTTGTTTTTCTTTATTAAAAGCATTTTTTATGAAAGAAAGATCCACATTTTTCATTCATCCTTCTATTTAGCTGGTTAAAAGCTGCTCTATTTTTGGTTTCAAGTAGTTGTTAAGAAACATTGGAAAGAAGTCCTTTGGTTATGCATGTGTTAAATGACTAAGATGCATGGAAAGAATATGAATATGTGAAAAACTCTCACCTGTAGAATACAATTTGTTTTCATCAAAGTGAAATTTTTTTAAAGCATTGTCTTGTGCATGATTTATTGAGTCAAAGTCTCATCATATTTCATACGTCAACTCCCCTACCGAAGACAATAATCAAGTACACATATTTCCTAAAATTAATCAGTAACTCTTTATTGAGCAAACAAACATTAGTGCAGGCTAGGATCTTGGGATAGGAAGTGTGATTAAACTGCCCAAGGTCGAAAACCAAACTAGTGTCATTAAAAGAGAGAAAAATTCCTTTTGCACTCATACTACCAAGACCACTCCAGTAAAAGCGGAGCAAAATATGAGACAACATCGGACTGTAAGTGAAGGTAACCCACCTTCTCTTACAACTCCTTTGGGTATTATTTGTATTGGGGATCCCTTCGAGGATTTCGTAGCTGAGTTGGGAACTCAGGTATCCTGCCCACACAGTGTACTGTCTGTGACTATGTCCCCCTTGGTGGTGTCTGTGATCTAAGGTATCTTTAGTGGCCAAACTTTTAGGGACTTATGCAAGGTGACTGGGACAGGATGTCCTGGTACCTAACCCAGACGGATCTACTCTATCTTTAGTTTTTGGGAGGGTGCTCGTCTTCACAAGAGTACTTGGCCTCTCAATCTAAGGTTCGGGCGAAGCTCTAGAGAAATCGTAAATGTACATCTGGCCAACCTTCTCTCTTATTCATTGAGATGCTGGGTTTCATCTCCAGTGATTGGTGCTTATCAGACAGGGTAATTTCCCTCTGTTTGCTGATTGATCAACTTAGTGTATTTTTTATATTTTTTTTAGGCACCCGAGTGTTATCATTTTGAGACTTTAACAAATATCACGATAAAATTTATTGATAAAAATTAACGGTCACCATGGCTATATCTGACCCTTGTCGTCAATCTAGACGACTGCTAGGACTTCCTCTACTCATTGTGGAAGATCCGTTGAGCTCTAGTGAACCAAATTCCCCATCTTCAGGGAATCAGACTCCCAAATCTCACACGGAATCGGTTTGGACAACCAACGATTCAAGTTTGCCGGAGAATTTCTTTACCGAAGGATTCCTTCCTCCATTAAACCCTTCGCTTACGAATCCGTCAGACCCAATCTTGGATCCCGCGGTACCTGTACTTCCTGCTTTGGTAGTTGGAACATTTCCATCTATCCCGTCGACGACTAATGGGTCGTGGGACTTAAGGGACACTTTTGGTCCTCCACCACTTCCCCAGTCGACGATCATCACAACACCATCGATGGCGAACCCCGCTATCCCATTTGTCCTAGGTACAACCACTCACATGACACCCTCTATGAGTGGAACCCAGTCGATGCCAAGTTCCACCCCTTTAGTGTCAAACCGCATACCTTCAACAAGTGATACATACAACGCTCCCTATAACACTCAATATAGCAATATGGGTGTGGTTCCCATCCACCAACAATATGGTCGGCTGCCATTGTACAGTTCAATCCCCCAGATTAAAATATCTGGGGGCAATCCCAATATGCACATGTCGGTAGGGAACATAACAGTTCCCCCTCCGTTCTTAGGCATGCATGGTTAGTCACTAATTGACATGAGAATTCCTTATGTCAATCAAGGACAAATGGTTAGTTCTGTGACAGGCGGGAATCCTCAAGGAGGTCCCAACCAATCCATCGGGGCACCCTACTCACAAATTCAAATGAGTCAAGGGGGAACCACTTATCTTGGGGGAAATTCTATACCCCAGTATCAAAATCCCCATGGAAATCTACACTACAATGCCATACCTCAAGGAAACTACTATACCACACAACCCATGTATAACATTGGGACTCAAACGATGGGAGGAGCGCAAATCTCCTCAAGTCAATTTTCATCACCTTGGTCTGAGTCGGGGGCACCACACTCTCTGCCTTTCTTGACAACGTTGGATATACCTGACTTGTACAAACTCACAAACGACCCCATCTACCACAACTTACTTTGGCCGTTGATCCCGCATAAGATACCAACTGACATCCCCAAGTTCGAAGGCAATCAAAGGGAGGATCCGGACACCCATATCACCACCTACCATCTTTGGTGTGTTTCAATCTCTATCGTGGGTGATAGTTTCCAATTACGTCTTTTTCCCTGCACCCTCACTGGAAATGCAGCTAAATGGTACATTGAGTTACCATGCGCATTATTAAACACCTTCGACACTTTAGCGATGGAATTCCTAAAGCATTTCCAGCTACCCATCCTCTATGAGACTGGGATAGAGCTCCTCACTTCATTACGTTAGGATACCGCCACCCACATCTCCGATCATATACATGAATGGAGACGTAGGCAGAGGTTAGTCAAAGCTCCCCTCCTAAACTATCTCTTAGCAGACTGGTTCTGCAAGTCCTTACTCCCACAAATCACTAAATATGTTGCTTTAGGTGGTGTGGTCACAGAAGACCAATCCATACGTCATGCCCAGCACTTGGATCTGATATATTCGTAGTTTGGCACTCTTTACGATGTAATCCCCAATGCTCCTCGTAACTCCAATGTCTCCGCTACTCAGCACCATGGAGTGCACGCCGACAGGATTGTCGGCACAACCTCTGGGGCTGTTGTAAAACAACTTAGTGGTCACATTGCCCAGATGACAGTGGACCCCTACAAAATCGACTACTCTTCCTACCACCGCGATAAACTCTATGCAGTCTATGCAAAAGACCGGTGGTAAGAACAAGAAGAATAAGAAAAAGATCGCTCCTTCTGAGGAGCAGTAAAAAAAGCAGCCAAATCCAAAATAGAAGGCCGCTGCGCCTCCTGACAATGAAATGGATAAACCCGCCAGAATTCCCTACAAAATATGTGCTGAAGACCACATGACCTATTGTTGTCTGCGTCTTCAAGAATGCATAGAATACATTGCTGAAAAGGATACTGGTCGAACCCCTGTTGTACCCAAAAATCCTTTTTCCGCTCAACAGCAGCAAAATCTGATTACAAACCAACCACAACCCTTGCAAGGGGGCAATGATGGCTTGCAACATCCTTCAGCTGGGGAAGGATCTTCTACTGTTTACACATTTGAAATGGTAGATCTACAAACATGAGCCAAATCTTATGGAGCTCCTATCGCTCATGCAGAGGAACCTTCCTCAAGTCCAAACCCACCTCCGACCAACGATTTTCATATCGAAAGGCTGGTTTTTGACCTTGTAATTCACCCCCCCCAAAGGGGCACTTAGACGCACAATGCACAATACATCTGCACGTGCTGCCCAAAACCACAACATTGTAGAAGATTTGGCGCAAGCGTCGTCGGCTATGTTGGTGCTCGAAGTATTACAAACATGCCCAACACAAAGGAAAGCTTTGCTTTCAGCTATTGGTGGTATCAACCCACAGGATTCCATGCTTGCAATTTTTGACATGGAAAAGTGTAAACCTTCCCTTTCTCACTAGCTTGCATTTAAAGTGAAAATTTCTTCGAAAGGTAAAAGTATACACAGAACTGTCATTGACAAAGGTGCTTCTACCTGTGTCATGACAACTTCATGCTGGCTCGCCCTAGGCTCTCCAACCCTATCCCCACCGTCGAACTCCCTTAAAGCTTTCCACGGCCTCACTTTCATCCCAAAAGGTTACCTGGCTAGCTACCCATCACTTTGTATGGGAAAACGGTAACGGTGGACATAGAAGTCATAGACAAAAAACGCGACTATAATCTCTTGTTGGGTTGCAGTTGGACATATGCCATGATGGCTATTGTATCTACTGTCCTTTGCATCATCCTATTTCCATTGGATGGGAAGGTAGTTACAGTAGATCAGTTGTCTTTCTGTACCCCTGATTATTCACCATTACCAAGTAGCTCTGTACCCCTAGTAGGTGGTGTGCCTGACTCTTACGTCAGTCTCGGTACCGGTCTATTGAAGGCTTCTTCCCTCATGGGTTGTTTTCCTCTTCAGCTGCCCAAGGTTTCACAAACAGTCAACATGCTTTCATCTATTCCTCATGAACAGACCGATCCATGGATCCTACTGGCTCCTTCAGACCTTGACACATACGGAGAACAAATGCTGCTGTCACCAGCTGAATTGGCCTACCAAGCCATTCAATCTGCATCCACATCTCTGATCACGTTGGTTATGGCCAATGGTACCACTGCCCCTCCCATAAACGCTCCTTCTTTCGACCTACTTGATCAAGTCCTACCTACGGACAAAACTATTTGAGAAATCATGAGTTTAGAAGAGCGACCTTGGGAGGATTGGCACCATCGTGTTTCGATTTCTGATTCGGATACGATGCCTCTTCAAATCTTGTCCCCTGATATACCAGAAATCGTTTCCTCAGCCTATACAACCATCCAAACTTTGGAGGTGGAAGGAAACATGGGAAATATTTCAAAAACATTGCTCATTGATATTTCTATCAAGAAAGGCATTGTGGAAAACATTCTGATTGGAGCCGATTGCAATCCTGAGGAAATTGCAAGATTCACCTACCTATTTAAGGAATTCCATGATGTATTCACCTGGTCTCATGAGGAAATTCCCGACATCAATCCATCTATTGTTGCGCATGATATCAAGCTTTACGATGATGCAAAACCCATCGAGTGTCAAATCCCTTCCCTGCAAATAGTCATTGAACTCCTGCCCAGCACTACTGCCGAAGAAGAATGCTTACGATACCTTAATAAGCTGGACAAAACCTGTCGAGATGTCGAATCGGCACTCGAGGCTCACAAGCACCAGGTAAAATCCTAATACGACAAAAATATTAAGCCTCGTTCTTACCAAGAGGGAGACCTTGTTTTTCTCTATGATTAGAAACATGACCTCTTGGGGGCAGGAACGCTTCAACCCTTATGGTTAGGTCCCTATATCATCAAGAAATTCCTCTTAAAAGGGGCATATGAACTGCAGGACTAGGAAGGAGTCCCGTTCGCGGAGCCCAGAAATGGGCTCTATCTGAAAAAGTATTATGCCTAGTATTGCACTAGGCATGTGCTTTTCTAATTTTATGTATTCTCAAAAGAGCACTTTTCTTTTATGGAATATTTTCTTGCTCTCAAAAAATTGAAAAATCCCCGAGTTTTTCATTGTTGGGCTTGTTAAACATATACGATGATGGTCTGAGCAACTCTTTTTCGCTCTTTTTATAGCTCATTAAATTGAAAAAGATCATTAGAGCATTCTTTTTAGGTGCTTTTTTCTCGCTCGTTAAACTGAAAAAATCCCTAGTTTTGTCTTTAGGCTCGTTAAAAATTTATAAAGATGACCCGAGCATTCTTTTAGGTACTTTTATCGCTCATAAAACTGAAAAATCCCGAGTTTTTGTCACCTGGCTTGTTAAAAATATACGGAAGCAACAAGAGCACTTGCTTTTTTTGGGACCATTTCTCGCTCTTAAAATTGAAAAATCCTCGAGTTTTTTCCCTCCTTCAGGCTCGTTAAATCTATGAAGGAGGAATCAGCATTTCTTTTACCTCTTTTTCCTCGCTCACTAAACTGAAAAAGATACCTTTAGTTTTCTTCATTTGACTCGTTAAAATTTGATGAAGGCATTGAGTTTGTCGTTGCGTGACTCATTAAAAATTCACGACAAAAAATGAGTTTAGTCTGTCTCCTCGTACTCGTAAGAAAATGAGGTCGATATCTATTGAACATAGGTTTCTCTTTATCTGGATTCAATAGATTAACTAATGGAAAAGTAACCGATCCGGGTATACTATTAACCTTTTGTCGCGCCCGGTTAACAACTATGACAAAGGGACCACCATGGAGTCATTCTTTATGATATTTTCAGACTCTTTAAATATGAAAATACCACTGAGTTGTCTAGTTTGGACTCTTTAAATTACACAGACAAGATATAGAGTCACTATTTTTACGATATTTTTCAGACTCTTAAAACATGAAAAGATCGACGAGTTTGCCTGTCTGGACTCATTAAACTACTCAGATAGGGCAGAGAGTCGCTCTTTTGCGGTCCTTTTCAGACTCTTTAAAAATGAAAAGATTGATGAGTTTACCCTTCTGGACTCATTAAACTAATCGGACGGGGAAAGTGGACAATACAATTGTATTCTATAGTAGAAAGCGTGGTTTGGCAGCAGTCATTCCCTTGAACATGGCACTCCCTCAGATAAACCTTCCTTGTGACGGCCTCTCAATATGAATCCTACCATCCTATGAGTTTAGCCTATATACCTCAATGTTCTTGCATCTCTATATCCTAACACTCTTTGGTGTTCATGAGTCTAGTGTTTCATGGTTAAAACTATTGTCATGCCTTCTATTGTTCAAGGGTTAACCTTTTGTTTCCTCCAACAACCCATCAAGCATATCCTTTCATCATGCCCTCTGTTGTTTAGGTCCAATGCTCAAAAGATTGTTAGAAAAATATTATATATGAGAGAGAAATGCAAGACATATAATATGCGGAAAAACAAAAACACATAAAACCAGAGAGACATAGATATACGTGGTTCACCCAGTTTGGGCTACGTCCACCCTGAATAGCCAGTCCTTCCTTTCTATTATCCAACAAAATGAAGAGA
>APFE030232867.1:0-17661 GCA_000404065.3 Pinus taeda
CTCTTATTCACATTGAAAATCAATCTAGTTCACAATTTTCGCATCCTCCACCAAAATCAGATGATCCTATCGCTCATGCATGGGAGGAGTAATATGTAGCAAGCATTGTTGCGAAACAAAAATTTTCTTCTTTCTTCATGTTTCCTCGTCTGTCAAGTTCGAAGGAGTGGCATGCTGATCTTCCATGCGCAATGTGACATGACACCATGATACATATGCATAGTTCCTTTCATGTGCTTTCAATTTTTTTTTTATGTGGATGCAAACAAACTTCGAACGTTCTGGTTTGCATTGCTTTATATCTCTTGTCTCTTGGTATGCTTGAATATATTTCTTGTCGGCCATGCCATCACCTACATGGGTCAACCAATGCATCGATGGCTGCATTGGAAATATCACTTCACGTGAGTTAGCCCATGCTCTTCTAAGCTCAGGAGTAGGAGTAGTGTTTTATTTTCTATTTTTCTTTGCTTACTCTAATTTTCTTTGTCTTCGTTCTTTCCTTTGCTTCTTTTCTTATGCACCCGTAGGATTAGTTTCCACATAAAACCATGTTTAGATAATTGAGGTAAGAAGGGTGAAATTCAAGAGGAATTGTACAACTATCAACATTTGATTATTTATCTTTTCCCTCTCCTTAGGAAGATCTTACATCTATTCTAGTAGATGATACCTTGATGGAGAATATGTTTCTTTCATAGTGACTCTTGGTAGAATCAAGACACTTTCGGTCTTAACTAGTACCACCTACTCTAATCAGTTTTGTATATTCGGTTAACCCTTGTTTTCTCAATCAAGTAGAGTAAGGTGAAGGGGGGAAACCTTCAAAAGTATGTAAGAGGTATATATATAAACATTCCTCTATGAAGGGACAAACTATTCTACCCCAAATAATTCGAGATCTCTCTTCCAGCTCATGAAATAAATAAGCTCCTACGCGTAGTTCTTTGAGAAATGAAAAAATGAAATGAAAATATAAAATAAAGGTGAAAGAAGAGAAATGATTTCTGCACAGAGAGGTGAAGCAATCAACTTCATCAGGGTACTATCCAAGCTCCCTGGAAATGAAGCAATAGTTATGTTCCTGAAGTGACTCTGTCGGGGTACTGTCTAGGCATGCTGGTAGTGGAGCAACACCAGAGATGAAACTAAAAATTTGACAGTCTATATTATTTTTTCATCAATATACCCCTCATCCCCAACCGAAACAACTCAGTTGAATTGACTGTCTATGTATTCCACCGATAAAGAGAATGGTAGGAACTACATATTTAACACAAGCTAGTGAAGAAACTATGCCAATCAAAGAATAAACAATACTTCTGAAAGAGTTAGAATCGATTTACATGAGAAAATATCCATACAAAGAGCTCGAGTTATACCAGTGTGTCACCAATGATGTAGTGGCTACAACAACCCCCCAAAATTTTTCCTATGCTTCATTTTGGTGCCTCGCTCCTAAAATCATAGTAGGTCATGTCACACTGAAACAGGTACTTGTGATTTGATTGAGATTTATATTATGCATTTTCACTTGTGTTTTCTCACTTGACTTACTGTGTAACCCACAAACCGATCCCTTGATTTAGTTTCAACATGGTTCTAGGCTCGCCTTAGTGAACTGCACAATCCTTTAGTGAAACCAACCTTGCTCTCGAGAATTGTGTAGTCCAATCTGACAGTGAGAGTTCATCTACAAAATTACGTAGTGCTAGCTGATAGCCTTCAGTTGGGAAATTGCGCAGAGCATGAGAGGAATCCAAGAGCCACTCAACCCATAAATTACGCAGAAGCTTCTTGCTCAGAAGTTGTCCAGTGCATAAGTCAGTGAGTTGCCCATCACTTCTTGGAACCTTGCTATCTATCTGGGCAATGCATGGTAGCTTTTCTGAAAAAAATAAAAAATAAAAAAGAGAAAAATAATCCTTAAAAAATAGGGATCTATTTTAGCAGTGAGGGGGAGAGACTCGAGTTATTTTGGAAATTGCCGCCAAGTGTCACTTTTTCCTTGATTTTTGGCCTTTGCATCATAAACCCTCAATCGACCAAATATATTGAATGGATGTTTCTAGAGCTCATTTTCACATTTTATCTTGGCACTCTGGCATTCCCGAGGAGATCGAGTAACCTCCTGTGTGATCATCATTGCTTTTTTGGGTAAGTCTTGCTTTTATAGTCTTTTGCTAATTTTTTTTTTCACTTTTGTTCGTTTAGCTTGTGAGTGTGTTGTTCCACTCATTTTGTTGAACGAATGCAAATGTTTCAACTTGTTTTAGCTTGTAGAAGTGTTTTTTTAATTTTTTCATTACCTTTCCCAAGTGTTGCATGCATTACCTAGTTTTTGCACTATTGGCCATCGTTGCGACAACTCTCTCGACATGCTTCGTTTTCCTTCAGTTTGATTGATTCCTTCACTCGTTTCACTTGCATGAATTATAATTAACTTAGAACCTATTTTATTTCTCACTTCCCTTAAGCAAGTCTAAGCTTCCATGGACATAATCGTGCCTTCCCAAGCTTGCACTATGCATTTCTGGAACTCAGGGCTTCGACTTTGCCTTCTGGAAGTGCGTAGAGGTTTCCTATGCCTGGCTCCAACTACGTGCTACACAGTTCCAGGAGGCAGCCCCATGACTTGGTCACTGAGACTGCACAATGTGCAGTCTCTCCTGGCCTGTGGCAGACTGAACTGAACATTCCATAGTTCAAGTCAGCAAGACCTCCCCACTGATTTCTAGGACTGCACAATGCAGAGTTCCTAATGGAAGTCAGTCACCTCTGAGAACGAGGATTGTGTAATCCTTTTGAGTAGTTTCCCATTTTTTTTCTTGGTATGTTTTTGAAGTTATTTTGGTTTCAAGCTAACATTTGCATGCCATGAGTATCCTCTTTATCTCTAGGTACAACAATTATTGAGCAACACTCTAGCAGCTACAAGCAACATGGCTTCCAACAGAGCTGCATCAAAGGATACAATCGAGAGTAGCACTAGGAAGCAATTGAATAGGTGTCAGTGAACTTTCCAATTATGCAGACACTAAATTATTTATTCAGAATGGCATGAAGTTAACATAGCAGGAAATCAAGGATAAATTTTCAGGGTACTTCAAGAAGAATTTAGAGGATCGACAGGTTTATATCAATGCCCATCAGTCAAGCATAAATAAGTTTTCTGCAGGTGCCCCACCTTTCGATGTGCGTACATAATCCAATGGATTGTCTCACACACAGATCTAGAGAATATGAAATTAAGAACTGCAAGTGGGATACAACTTTCCAACTTCAGGGTGGAAATCTAGCAGCAGATGTATCATTTACCACAGCTAGTGAACCACACAGATTCACTTTTCTATGTCACCTACAACTTTGTTAATGTTAGAGATATTGTAAACCGTTGGGTGAAAGATCCGTCAAAGTTTAGAGCAACACCCATTCATGTTTACAAGACAAAGTCGCTAAAGAAGGCCTACCAATTCTTGATCATCTTTTTATGATGATTATACTATCAAGAGAGCACGAGCACATTTTTGGAAAATTAGGTGGTTGTGTTGGACTAGTTGGTGAATGATGGGAGGCCATTCAACTGGTCATATCTTCTGGATCTTCAATTGAAAATCCATGTGAATAACACCTAGAATTTGCCCAAGGATGAGTAATCGAGATTCTACATGTCTGCGTATCTATAACACCCCCTCCTCCCTGGTCCACCCAAGCAACCAACTAGTTGGGAAAACATGTGATGAGAGAGGTTACTAATGGATTCAATCTCCTTGGTGACCTTAAGGAAATGGAATTGACGAAACATATAAAAAAAACCCATCCACATAAGAAAAAAACCCTCACAAGACATGTCAGCCACTTAAACAGCATGTCCCTAAGTCCACTGATGATTTAAGCCTTTTAACCTAGATTCATTGTCATGTTTTAGGCAAGACAGTGACCAACAACTCAAAGTCACTCTCATAGGCCTATGTGCCAGTGTCTGTAGAGTTTTCTCAGTAGACCTATGCTAGCAACCCTAAGATTTGAGCCACTTTTCTAGCCCATAATCCCGACCTCTACCAAGGACATGCTACAACCTTCAGAATGCATCAAAGACATGATAATAATGTTGATAAATAAAAAAATCAACCTCAAGATTAGGCATCATCCCCAACCATGAATGACATTCTGTCAAACACATGGAATCAATTCAACCTACAGGTCTAGGATACAAGACAGAGCATAAATGACTGAAAGAACTTATGAAACATAACCTGAAGGATCACCTCCTTATCCATTGAACTATCATACTATCATTTAGGTCTTTCATCCATCCATTTAACAATTACAAGTAAAGACATGAAATAACCATGACATGAACTAGTCACATAACCATGCTTATAACCAACATTAAACCATATAAATATCAGACATGACAACCCTTAAATTCACATATAAACAAGTAAAAAAGTAAGAGAACTTAGATTTTATTAATCATAGGCAAATCTGACCAAGTTCGGGACTTCCACTTACTACCCAACCATAGACATGGTTGAACCAAATCTCTCTTTCAGCCAGTCACCCGCATGCCATATTCCAAGCATGAATGTGGGATCTCATAGAATAACCAATCCAAGAACAACTAAGGGAATCTAGAGGTTAAACCACCTCTACCCTCACCAAATTGTAACCACACCAAAACTACTTCTCTGATCACAACCAAATTGAACTTGGAATGCAATCCGGAATCCATCACTATCCTTGAGTAATTTTTCGTCTCCCTTTCTCTCAGGATTTACCAAAATCCAATCCTAGATCACTAGGCCCTAAATCGAGACCAGTCTTTTGAGGTTTACCACAATCCAAACCTGGATCAATAGGCCCTAAATTGAGACTTCTCCCTCAGGATTTACCATGTATCCCGCCAAAATCGGTCAAGGGATTCCTAGGCCTTTGGGAATGAACCTTGAGACCACCTCCACCCTGGATTCCAAAATTCATCTGGAAAACCAAATCCCAAAACCAAAATAATCATCCCAATAGCATCACATCCAGAAAAAGGAAAGGCCAGGCTGAAAACCATTGTCATAACCTGGAAAAACCATGCCACCGACAGCAAGAGAACCATACATCAATATGCATAGCCATGCATGTCCAAAAATTCTAGGAAATTGTACATGCAAAAGGTTACCTGCAAGTATTCCTGCTAAAGCTGCCTGATCCTGCTCTTCTTCCTTGATCCTTAATTTCCTTGCTTTCCCTTTGCTTTGTTTTTCCTTCCTTTACCCAGAGCTAGAGTGCTCCAAGAAAACTCAAGTGACCAAGAGTGAGAGGGAGAGAGAGAGAGAGAGTAATGAGAGAGCTACAAACTTGAACTGACAAAAGTTTAGCCAAAGCTTGCCCACTGATCCTTAGAGGCCTTTTTATTATGAGGCCTCTAATTTCTTCATTTTCCATTATTTTCCTTCATTTTCCTCCTCACATGAAACCTCTGACCTTTCACCTTATTTTTCTCCTATTTTCCTTTATTTTCATTAATAAATGTGCCAAAATTCCTTTGCCTTAGCCTTTGCTAATTTTCCTTAGCCAAAAGACACATCCACTAATTCCCACTAGGATATATTTTCCCAACATTCAGCTTGGAATAAGTGTCCCTTAAGCGTGGTCTTATTTTTCCTTTATTAAATTTTATTACATGAAATTTTCTGCACGGTTGTTAGAGTCCTCCCCCTTAGGGAACACCATCCTTAGTGTTAAACCACACCAAGATGTCAAAAAAACCACTGAAAAACAAACATAATACCCATGGATCTTTATAACTTAGCCCGTTGGAGTATTTACAATGAAAGACATGTTCAAAAGAAAAACATCATGACAACATGGTAATGTCACAACCATAATAATATGACACCCATAGCGCTTATTAGAGCTTTATAAATGGTCTCATTGTGGTATTTACATCCATATACATATACATACATATACGGAAACATCAACAAAACGTATGCCAAACATATACCAACATAAAACCAAAACTTCTTCAGCTCAACCACCAAACAATGAAGGATACAGGGCCCGCATCTGATCTTCCATCTCCCATGTAGATTCTTCGGGCCCACATTGCTTCCACTGCACTTTAACTTGCTCTATGGCTCTATTCCTGAGCATGAGATGTTTTTGCTGCAATATGCAATGAGGTTCCAGCTGTAATTCTCCTTCTTGCTTCACTTTCAGTACATACCAATCAATAACATGATCAACATCCTTTATAAACTTCTTAAGCAATGAAATATGGAAAACATGATGGAATTTGACTATTGGAGGTAGTGCAAGTTGATATGCCACTTGCCCAATCTTCTCAAGGATCTTGAAAGGTCTGCAATACCGTGGTGCCAACTTGGCACACGAACCAATCCTCAAAGATATTTTCTTGGGTTTGATGTGCAAATACACATTCTCTCCAACCTTAAACTCCTTTAATACCCTGTGCCGATCCGCATAACTCTTCTATCTATCCTGTGTTTCTTTTAGATTCTTCTTTATAACTTGCATTTCTTGATCCATGTATTCCAACATGTCCAGTGCAGTAAGTACCATGTTCAATGGATTAATCCAACTTATGGGAGCGTTATAACTTCATCCATACAATGCCTTGAAATGACTCATCAGCAACGACTCTTGCTAACCATTGTCGTATGCAAACTCAACCAATGGAAGAAGCTCCTCCTATTTCTTCTGCTGGTTCATTACGTACATCCTCAACATATCCTCCAATACCCTATTGACCCTCTCTCTCTGTTCCTCTTTCTGTGGATGATAAGTTGTACTGAAGGCCAACTCTATAGCTAAACCTACAAATAGTTCCTTCCAAAAATGGAAGTGAACTTTGCATCCTTGTCCGACACAATCTTCTTTGGAACACCATGTAGTCTCACTATCTCTCTGATGAACACCAATGCTACCTCACTAGCTGAATATGTAGTCTTTACTGGAATCAAGTGAGATAACTTTCTCAACCTTTCAACCACAACTGTAATAAAGTCATGCTACTTTACTGTACTCAGAAGACGAGTGATGAAATACATGGACTCCCATTTCCATTCTGGAATTGTTATAAGTTGTAGTAAACCAGCTGGATGCTTACGTTCCACCCTTACTGTTGACAATCTAAACATCTAGCCATGAAATTTGCCACTTCCTTCTTCAGATTTAGTCAATAGTATAACTTCTTTACCACCATCAACATCTTTTGATATCCTGGATGACCCAAGTAGGGCTTGCTGTGAAATTCCCTCAAGATAAGCTTTTTGAGCTCACTGTAATTTGGCACATAGATATTGTCTCTAAATCTCACCAAACCATCTTCCATGAGATGATAGTCTACATCCTGATCATATGTACCTGTACCTGCACTTGTACCTCTGCTCTGCTATAAACTATGCATAATCTCCAGGTATCTATCATCCCGTTGTCCTACCTGCAAGATCCTATCCTATAACTTTATCCCATAAGAGCTCATAGTTGTTATATGATTTACTTGTACCTTTCTACTAAGAGCATAAACAACCCGGTTCTCCTTCCCTCTGATGTATCTGATCTTGATTTCAAACTTACTAAGGGTAGTCAACCATCTAGATTTCCTAGTATTCAAATTCAACTCATAAAACAAATATCTCAACCCACTGTGATTGCTCTTCCATTTAAATCTACCGCCAAGAAGATGGTGCCTCCACATCTTCAATGTGTGTATAATCGTTTCTAGCTCGCATGGGATAGTTCTACTCATGCTCATTCAATTTTCATGACTCATAACACACTACGCGCCCTTCTTGCATGAGAACTCCACCAATTCCTCTCTTACAAGCATTTGTACACACTACAAACTCCTTGTTTGGATCCACAATCTTTAGTAGTGGTGCATGTGCCAACAACTGCTTAAGCTGCTCAAAACTAGCCTCACATTCTTCTATCCATTTGAACATCTTACCTTTCCGGTAAAATGATGTGATAGGATATTAAATGCATGCGAAGTTCACGATGAACCTCCTATAGTAACCTACCAATCCCATGAATAATCTCACCCCATCCACATTCTTAGGAGCTGCCCACTCCATAATAGCCCTTATCTTTTCTTGATCCACTGCTATGCAATCCTTGGAAACAAAATTCCCCAAATAATGCACCTCTATCTAAAAAAAGTTGCACTTTCTAAGCTTAGCATACATCTGATGCTTTATTAGAAACTCAACACTACTGCTAAATGCTCGCCATGTTCTTCCTCATTCTTAGAATATACCAGTATGTCATCAATGAATACAATAACAAACTTGTCCAGATAAGGATGAAATGCACTATTAATCAAACACATAAATGTAGTTGTAGCATTAGTCAACCGAATGGAACAACAACACACTCATAATTCCCATACTAGGTCCTGAACACGGTCTTGAAGATATCCTCTTCCTTGATGTGTGCCTGATGGTATCCTAATCTCAAGTCGATCTTAGAGAACATTGCTGCTCCCTTCAATTGATAAAACAAATCATCAATCCTCATCAATGGTTACCTATTCTTGATCGTTGTTTTGTTCAACTACCTGTAGTCTATGCATAATATAAGATTACCATCTTTCTTCTTCACAAACACACTAGTGCACCCCAAGGTGATAAACTCGGCCTAATGTACCCCTTCTCCAACATTTCCTTCAGTTGAAACTTTAATTCAATCAAATCAGGTGTGCTCATCCTATAAGGTGGTTTTGATGTTGGGGCTACCCCTAGCACCAACTCAATAGAAAAGTTGACCTTCCTGTGAGGTCGTAATTCTGTAATGTCCTCAGGAAATACTTCCTGAAATTGCTACAAAATTGGGTATCTACTTAACACATATGCATCATCAATCTCCTTATCCTTGTCACTCGAAATGTGTACTACAAACTTCACACAACCTTTTGTGCAACTACACTTAGCCTTCATAACGGTAACCATCCTCACTGACGTAGGCCTCTTCTTCCCTTGCAAAGTCCCCTTTTCCCCACTATCATCCACACATGCAATAGCCTTTTTGAAGCAATCCACTTTTTTTGTGAAGATAAAGCCAATCCAATGATACCCAAAGGCATACTATATGAACCCAATGGCAATACATTCAAATGTGTTGTTGTAGGCATACCATTTAACTCAAATGCACAAGCTCTTACCCAATGGTGAACTGGATTCTTTGTACTTATAGACAATTGTACCATCCAAGATTATGCATGCACTTATTTTCTTAAACCACATTTGTCCACCAGGTCAGGATGAATATAACTATAGTTAGATCCAGGATCAATCAAAATAGAAACAACTTGATCACAAAGCTTACCATCCATCTCAATGATCCACCTGCTAGTTTTCCACAACTACATAGATATGAGGAATTCTATGACCAAGATCACCAACTGTATGAACCTCTTGAGCACTATAGATTTTGGGTCTACCCCCACTTTGATACTGTGGACAATCCCTCTTACGATGGTCCTTACCACATATCCAACACTACAATGGTTCCTTACCACTGCCTCAGCCTGCTGCTCTCCACGTTACTCCTCAGTTGTATTGAACCTCTTGCAAGGAACCGTGCTTTATTTCTCACTTGCATCTTGAGCTCTTCCTCTCTTTGGTGGCTATTTTCCTTAAGCTTTCTCATTTCTTTTCAAGTCATTCTTGGACTTAACTTTGCTCATAATAATGCTTCAACTTCCAGATGGCCTCCTCCAACAATCTAGTCTTATTGAACTCGATCTGGTCTCTGTATGAAGCTGGCGGTCCACTGATGAATCTCTAAACCTTGGCATTCTCTTCCCTTAGGTAAGGCACATACCTCAATGCCTCAAAAAATCTGCTAGTATACTCATCCTTTGTCATAGAACACATACGCAACTCATAAAACTCCTTAGATTTGTCATTATAGTACCTCTCAAAAAAGTAATTCTCCTTGAAGAGCCTTCCAAATGCATTCCAAGTCAAATCCTCCTCATGTATACCTTTGACATTCTTCACGTCTTCCCACCAAATATCTACTTTACCTTTGAGAATGAAAGTGGCTCTCTCTACTTTCATGTTGTTTGAATAATCATGCAATCAGAAGAATTTATTCATACCAAGAAACCATGCTTCTACATCTGATGACTTATTCATCTCTCAATCAAAGGTAGGTGGATTTGCCTTCTTAAAATCATCCAAAAAGTATCCCATATCACTCATTCTATAAGGATGATGATGATGATGATGATGATGATGTTTATAATAAACAAAACTGGAATAGTACCTGTGTCAATCACCTCTCCTATCCAGAGTTTCCAACATCCTTCCATCTCTGATCATGTCAAATCTATCCGAACTATGTCTACTAGGAGATCTACTTCTATATGCCCCATTAGTTCTGTCCTCATGTCCATGGTTGATACGGAGTGGTCCCTATCACTACAAATATGACAAACTCTAAAGTAGTATCACATTCAGCTCTGCTTGTTTCTCTTGTGCCTGGATTATGTTTTCATTGTCCACTTTGCAACTTGTTATTTCTTCCTTTAGGCTTCTCAATATGTCTACCAAGTCATAAGAGTGCCCCATACCACACTCCCCATCTGATGCATAGGGAGATTCCATGTAGTCCCCCACCTTGCTAGCCATCTCATCTCTTTCCTAATAGGCATACTATGTCAGCTAAATGAAATCACAATAAACCAACGTACCTTAGCATAATTCGGGGAGGATGCCTTGTCCGTAGGATCATCAAATCAACATGATACATCTATAACATAATCATGATAGAATATAGAAATATATCAAATAAGTGTACCAATGCATAAACACCATTCTAGCTAGGGTCCAATCATCATTCGACAATGCATGTTGTGACCTCATGCATGACAAAAACCATTACTCCATTGTACACATTTCCACATTCAACTATCAACATGCATAAGAAAATCCTAATCAATTACACATACATATGAACGCATGTAATCGAGCATAAGTGATCAATTTTTGTAATAAACCTACAAGACTGATACATGTAATCAAAACATTCAAGAATGCACCTGACATACAAGGATGTATTCAAGCGACACATAATCAACAAGTAAGCGACATATAACCATATGCAACTAGTCATATACTTCCGGCGATGCATCCCACAAAATAACATCAAGCTCCTCATGACAACCTTACTACAATCATGATCAACATGATTTAATGCAACAAGCACATGAAATGAAAATGTAAGAGACACACATGCAACTGACATGCATGCATGACCAAGAACGTTCACCCAAGGAGAGCACAACCATGCTCTGATACAAATCTATAATACCCACTCCTCCCTGGTAAACCCAAGCAACCACCCAGTTGGGAAAACATGTGATGAGAGAGGTTGCTAAGGGATTCAATCTCCTAGGTGACCTTAAGGATATGGAATCGACAGAGCATATCTAACAAACCCATCCATATCAGCAAATAACCCTTAGGAGACATGCCAACCACGCAAGAAACCTGTCCCTGAGTCCCACTAATGATTTAAGCCTTTTAACCCAGAGTCATTCTCATGCTATAGGCAAGACAATGACCAACAACTCAAATTCTCTCTCATAAGCCTCTGTCCCAACATTTGTGGACTTTTCTCAGTAGACCTGTGCCAACGCCCCTATGATTTGAGCAAATTTTCTAGCCCAAAATCCCGTCCTCTGCTCAAAACCTGCTACAACCTTTAGAATCCATAAAATACATGATAACAATGTTGATAAATCAAAAATAAACCTGAGGACTAGGCCTAAGCATCCCCAACCTGGACTAACATTTTGTCAAACACTTGGCATCAATGCAACCAACAGGTCTAGGATACAAGATAAAGCATAAACGAGTGAAAGAACTTATGAAACATATTGATATGGATCGCCTCCTTCTCCATTGAACTATCATACCATCAATTAGGTCTTTCATCCATCCATTTAACAATTACATGTAAATACATGAAATAACCATGACATAAACTAGTAACATAACCATGTTTATAAACAACATTAAACCACATAAATATCATAGATATGATAACCATTAAATACACGTAAAAAATTACAAAAGTAAGAGAAATTAGCTTTTATTAATCATAGGAAAATCTGACCAGGTTTGGGACTTCCATGTACCACCCGACCATATACATGGCTGAACCAAATCTCTTTTTCAGCCAGTCACCCCCGCGCCATATTCCAAGCATGAATGTGGGATCTCTTAGAATAACCAATATAAGAAAAACCAAGGGAATCCAAAGGCTAAACCACCTCCACCCTCACCAAACCATGATCACACCAAAACTGGTGCTTCGATCACAACCAAACCAAACTTGGAATGCCATACGAAATCCATCACTATCCTCGATGAATTTTCCATCTCCTTGTCTCTCAGGATTTACCACAATCCAATCCTAGATCAGTAGGTCCTAAACCGAGATCAGTCTTTTAGGCTTCACCATAATCCAAACCTGAATCACTAGGCCTAAACTGAGACTTCTCCGTCAGGCTTTCTTGTGTATCCCTCCAAAACTGGTCAAGGGATTCCTAGGGCTGCTAAGGCTGCTCCTATCGCTTTGTTCGAGGCATTTGTATGAATGTGAAATGGTAGGGCCCAGTTTGGGCCTCCGAGAATTGGGACAGTCACTAGCTTGCTCTTCAAGGTATCTAAGGCTTCTTGACAGTTTTCCAACCATATGAACTTAACATCTTGGCCTAAGAGGCCAAACAAAGGAGAGGCTAGCTTGCTGAAATATTTAATGAATCTTCTATAATATCTGGCTAAGCCTAGGAAACTTATGACATATCTCACCTTTTGAGGAGGTGGGACCCTTTGGATGATGGCATTTTTGTTTGGGTCCACCTGCAGTCCCTGTTGAGATATTGCACGACCTAGCACAGTCCCTTCAATCATCAAAAACTCTTTTTTCCAGACTAAGGGATAGGTTCATCTCAATACACTTGTCTAGAACTTTTCCTAGGTTAGATAAAGCTTCCTGAAAGTCAGAGCCATAAGGAGTAAAATCATCCATGTATATTTCTACTGCACCATGAACCAGTTCAGAAAATATACTAAATACAGCTCTTTACAACATGGTTGGAGTGTTGCACAAACCAAAAGGAAGGACCTGGTATGCAAAGGTACCCCAAGGACAATTGAAAGTGGTCTTATCTTGGTCTTCCGGGCTGATTTGAATCTGATTGTACCCGCTACACCCATCTAGAAAGGAAAAAAACTTTTTCCCTACCAGACCGTCTAATACTTGATCTATGAAAGGTAAAGGAAAACGGTCCTTTTTAGTGGCTTTGTTCAATTCCCCATAGTCGACACAGATTCTCCACTTACCATCTTTCTTTCACACTAGCACCAAAGGAGAGACCCATTCACTGTCAGATATGGGATAGATGAATCCCGCATCAAATTTTTTTTGCAATTCTTCCTTAACAATATCTTTAAGTGCTGGATTCATCCTCCTTTGAGGCTACCTGATTGGTTTTCAATCTTCCTTGATGTATATATGATGAGTACATACTGAAGGGTTCACTCCCTTCATCTCCTTATAACTCCAGGCGAAGGCATCTAGATGTTTTCTCAGTAGGTTGCACAGTTCCTTCTCTTGGGAAGTAGATAGGGATGGATAGATTTTCAATGTCCTTTCTGGGCCAAAATCTATATTTTTGACACAGGGAGAAGTGGGATCGGCCACATAGAGATTAGTTGAGGGGTTGTTTTGGGTTTCTCTTACTATGTCTTCTAATGGTGATACACTCATAGGTGGATTCTGAATCAAATTTTCAATCATATCATCCTCATCTTGCTATTTTACCCCCATGGTGATTTCTAATGTACAAAGTGGTGCAGAATAAACTTCATCCTCATCTTCCTTCTCCAACCAAAGAGGTAGATCATGTTCTAGCAAGGGTTGGGCATGAGGATATAAGATTAAATGCTTGAACATGTGCCCATTCTTTATGGTCATGTTCCCATCTCAACAATTGATTTAGGCATTGGCTGTAGCCAACCAGGGTCTTCCCAGAATGAGAGGATACCTAGTGATCTCTGCCTTTGGCTGGAGAACAAGGAAATCACCAGGGTACTCCCAAGAATCAATGGAGACCATCACATCTTCCACAATCTGCTCAGGGGTCACAATGGAGCGGTCTGCTAACTGAAGCACTGTGTCCTTTTTCATCACATTAATGGCAACTCCCAGATCAATCAAGGTATGCAGGATCACTGTGCCATTGATGTGGACATCAACTACTGGGCTTCCAGGGTCCACATATTTTGGACAGATTACCTGCCCCAACATCAAGTCAGATAGTTGTCCTATGACATTGATGGTTGGGGCATCTCTCTTGCGCCTTCCTGGATGCCTAAAGCACTTCTCTTTGATCAACCTATTGTAGATAGGCACATCTTTTATGGCTTGGAGAAGTGGTATCTTCACACATAAATGTTTCAATTCTCCCAGGAGTTCAGTCTCTTCTGGGATAAGCTGGACTGTCACGGATAATCTCTCAGGAAAGGGTGGATTTGCTTTAGGTTCGCTTTCCTCTTTATCTTCGTCAACCTCACTGGGTGGAGGCTGGCTATTTGGGAGGACTTTCCCAGATCTCAAGTTAATTTCTTGAATCTCCACAACATAAGTTGGGCAGATGGTTCCCCGCTATACACTTGTTGAGCCTATCTGTTTTTAGGGTTTGGATTTGGCTGGGCAGGTATTTGGGGTTACCTTGGTGGAGCAAAAGGTAATGGTTGTTGTTGGGCAGGTGGTGGAGGCATAAGAGAGGGAAAAGATTTGTATTGGGGCCTCCACCCCTGATGAGATGCATTACACTGAGGTTGTGGCTAAGCATAGGATTGAAATGAATGGGTGGCTAGTTGGGCATGATATTGAGATGTAAAGGACCAAGGAGGTGGTGTGGACCAGGAAGGATGAGCAGGGGGACACTAAGAAGGTATGGAGGGCACTTTCTTTGGGTTGTAGTATTCCTGAGATGTCCCTTGCATCCCCTATTGGTATGGTCTAGGTCCATGTGACCTTCTTTGGATTATGTAATAGAGTTGTTCAGTGACTCCCTCAGCCCCTTAATATACAACTTTAAGTTTGGGCAAGGAAGGGCACTTATCTGTAGAATGATTTTCTTCACAGATTGAGCAAACCTCTACAGAGTTCAATGGGCATTCATTCCTAGGATGCCTCTGTGTGCATCTAGGGAAAAATATGGCCAAAGCCCTCTCTGCTTCCTCTTGTTTTCTTTTCATATGTAAGGTCTCCATTTACATGACAAGAGTCTACAACATCTCACTCTTGAAGTCTTCCAGCATGTTTCCAATTTCTCCATTAATGGATGAGTTGGAGGAAGAGGTACTGGCTATGGGTTGACTCCCCCTACCAGCAGATGGAGGGTGTCTAGAAGATCCTCCCGAATTCCCCTGAGCAGGACCAACTTCAGAGACTCAGGGTCAAGCGTACACCCGACCCTTTTGTAACTGAGCTAGAACCTTTCTTCATAATCTTCCAGGGACTCATCACCTCATATGGTCATTCGAAAGATTTCTTCTTTAGTATCTTTTGACCTATAATAGTCTTGATACTTTTTGTTAAAGGCCTGCTACATCTGAGCCCAAGTTGTGATGCTATTTCCAGGTAATCCCATGAACCAGTGTAGTGTTGCATCCTTGAGAGTAGAAGGGAACAATTTCAACTTTTGCTCATCTTCTGCAGAGCCATAAGTTCGACAAATGACAACAAACTCGAACAAGAAGGTGTCAGGATCTTCTGTAGTCAGACCATGGAAATGAGGTAGGGCAGAAGGGCTTATATTCTTCATTTTGGTGTCCCCATTGGTCTCCTGAATGGAAAAGGTACCCTCTATTCTCTCTCCATTCCCCCTAGTATTTTTATTTTCAGCCATTGGCTCCAAATGAATGTTTTCTTCTTCTTCTTCCCATATAGGTTCTTCAAATATGTTTGGTTTTCACCTAAGGGTTCTTCTTGATCACAACCACCAAAGAAGAGAGAAGGTTGGCTGTGTGAAGCAGTGGGAGTGTTGGGCAAAAATTTTCTTGAGTTATTTATATTCCTAAGAGGCATGAAAGGAAATCTTTTTGGTTGGTTTTTGTTTCTTTTTTCCCCACACTGATAGTACCTACAAAACTAAAATTGATTGAACAAAACAAATTGCAACTAACTAAAATGAACTACTAAAATGGAAATTTGCAGAATTGGAAAGGAAAGCAAGGAAATGCAAAACTTGAAAGGAAAAGAAATGACTAGTCTACTTTTGCTGAAATGAACTATTAGCAGAATGTTGTAATAGGAAATAGAAGAAAGCACTAATCATATAATACTCTAACACTTTCCTGGCAACGACACCAAAAATTGGTGAGCACCAGTATTGCAGAAATATTGTTGCAACTCCTGGGCTGCCTACTTTACTCTTATCAACCCTCTAGTTCGTAACAAACTTGGAAGCATCGGTGCTGTATGCACAAGTACTAGTTCTCATTGCAGGTTGTCACTTGGTCAGCCAGTGCAAAATCACTAAGAGCTCAAGCCAACTTCTATGTATTCCAGAAGAATCTGTATATGTGATGAAAGGAAAGAAAGATTACTCTACAGATGCTATTCTAATTGCAGAAAGGAGAAAGATTGAAATGTAAAGCAAACCTAGTAAACCCTAATTAACCAACTAGTTATCCTTCATAGAAAGCACTATGAAAACAATGAAAGGAATGCCATTACCTACTCAAGGAATTAAACAACATCTAACTATGTTATTCCTGGAAGTAAATAAGAAAAAAACATATTTTTGGATTTTTATGTGAATTTGACATGTATGTAATTTATTGTGTGTGAGTGTGGCAGCGAATAGGTGGCGTTGAAGGGTGGTTTTGGGACATGAGAGGATGTAGGATGGTGTGGATGGGTCCTAGGAGGTTTTTGGTGGCCTTCTAGAGGCTTTTCCCACTCTCGGGCTTCAAAAGAAATCCTACAGGAAAATCTACAGAAGGACACAGGAAATCTACAGGAGGAAAACAGGGAACTACAGGAGGCCTACAGGAGGAGGCCGAGAGCAGTTTTCACTATTTTGAGGGTGTGAGAGTGGGTGAAAAAGGTGGATGAATATTAGAATGAGGTGTTAGGGAACCTAAGGTCTACCATGTATCACCAAGAGAGAGAGAGAGATGATTGGATTTGCTCAAGGAGAGAGGAAGAAGTTCTATGGAAAAATGCAGGAAACTAGGGCAGAATTGAGGTGAGATTTGGGAGACCTATAGCGCATGGATCAGATGAAGGGTGTGATTACTAATAATATGGCCTACTGGTAGAGGATATCTACTGCATAGAAACCTACAGTCAGCCAAGGAAATCAAGCAACAAGTGAAATGAATGCATTTAGGAAAAACAGAGTTTTGCATAAAAATGATCTAAACTATGAGCTGCGAAAGGAAATGCTGAGAAATGTTGTAGGAAAGGAAACCATGAAAGAAGACTATTGCAAATTAGGAAGTGAGCATGATGAAGAAGATCTAAAGCAAAGCAAAGCTAGACTTATTAATCTAATAAAAAGATGCAAACACTAGAAGTCCTATGAATGAGGAAAAATATGTGTTTTTTGGG
>APFE030232870.1:9539-32738 GCA_000404065.3 Pinus taeda
TAGGGCAAAAACAAATTTCAGCACCATGGATTTTTGCTTCCAAGCATTCTGCAGTTTTTTGCATGGTAAGAAAAATGAGCTTGGGCTGTGATGCAGGCATGGAAATGATGGAGGAGGAGTTTGAAGAAGGTAGGAGGACTGATGAACCCCTTAGGAAGCTATCGTGCTCGCCAAACTGCCTGTTTGCAATCCATTTCTAGCTTCCTGTAGAAATCCTGTAATTTCTAGAGGAACTTCCTGTAGAACACGCAGTTTTTAGGAAAGAAGAACAATGAGATGGAAAAGTTGATGGAGAAGGGTGAGGGATGGAAACATGGGTGCTTGCAGGCCTCATGGACATATTCTTAGCCTTTTGGTCTTCTTCGGAGATTGATTTTGGCTTGTTTGTGGGCTTCCTGTAAAAGACACAGAACTTCCTGTAGAAAACACAGAACTTCCTGTAGAAGGCACAAAACTCCCTTTGTCTTTGTTTTCAACGATCTTCCTCACCTACAATGTCCTTCTTGCAACCTGCAATTATTCAATGGAAATTAGGTTTACTTTTTCTTTTTCTCTTTTCTTCTTTTTTTTCTCTTTTTTTTTTTTGAAAACAACTAGGGTGCCTCATGGAGGTTTTCACCCTAATTGCCTGCCCTACGCACCTCCAAGGGAGGTTTTCACCACCCAAGGATCTTATTCTTTTTTCTTTTTTCTTTTTTCCAACCCATTGATCGCCTCATGGAGGTTTTCAATCAATGAGCCAATCTAAGGCGCCTCCGAGGAGGTTTTCACTTTAGATTTTTCCTCTTATTTCCATTTTTTGCATTTTTTCATTTTTCTTTTTTCTTTTCTTTTTCTACCCTACCCTACTTGGAAAACAAAATCATTCTCAAGTATAAGAATAATTCCAATGTAGCCATGTGCACATCGAGATTAGGGACAAAATGATGTGGAGGCTCGAAATGCATGCTTTGATAGGTATCCGAATTTCAGAGAACAAATGATTTGACTTTGAAGGGATCGAGCATAGTTGCGGAAGAGAGTACTGCTACATCTTAGTGACCGTCTGAAACCATATCTCAATGGGGACGATCCCACCATTCTAACTCCTCAAACTTCATTTTAGAGGTGGTGGCTTGGTCAATCCCCAACATGCAAAAGATTGTGATTTTTAATGCAAAGTACTAATATGAAGCACCAAAATTCTATTTTCATTCTCGCTTGAGGGGGGGTCTACTCTTGTGTATATGGTATTTCGCTAAATATCCTTTGCTTTATGTGGTATTTCTTGGACCTTGCAGCTTGGGGAGGTTTTCTCATGACATTGAAGCTATTCCCATGAAACTTTTATAGTCAAATTACATGCTTTGGAACCTATTTGTTGTCATTTTAGGGTTTGAGGTAGTCTGGGCTATCAAAGACGTTGCAGCAAGGAAAATTTTAAGGATGGAAAATTTTCTTGAAGTTTAAAAACATTGGTGAATCTCACTAATCCATAATATGCAAACTATAAAATGTTTATTGATATATTTGTAAAATTATTCAAATTTATAATGATTATATATATAGCCTCTCTATAATGTGGGCGATTTTTAAGGTAAAATAATTTTATATTCTAAAATTTGGGTGAATCATCTTTTATAAAAATTGGAAATTAGTGAATTTTTTGGTGGAAAAATCATGGAAAATTAGTCCACTCGGCGGACATTAGCCCCTAAAATTTTCCATACGTTGCATTGGTTCATGGCACCTAGGCATGCCTAATAGGGTTCGTCTCTGGCATCATAATTCACATACATCATCAGTACATCCTAAAAATGTCCTCCAAAATCCTGTTTACCTTCTCTATATGTCCATCTCTCTAAGGGTGATAAGTTGTGTTAAAATCTATTTTTGTCCCCAAACCTACAAAAAACTCCTTCCAAAACCTGGAAGTGAACTTGGCATGCTTGTTGGACACAAAATTCATAGGAATACCATCCGATCTCACTATCTCCCTAATGAATACATGAGCTACCTCACTTGATGGATATGTAAACTTCACTGGAATGAAGTGTGCTACCTTTTTCAACTTATCAACCACAACCATGATGGAATCATGTTGTCTGTATTTCATTAACAAACCTGTAATGAAATCCATGGAAATGACCTCACATTTCCACTCCGCTATCATAATCAACTGTAATAAACCACTTGGATGCTTACACTCTGATTTTACTTGTTGAACGTCTAAACATCTAGCAATGAACTCAACCACCTCTTTCTTCAAATTCTACCAATGGTAAAACTTCTTCACAATTGTCAAAGTATTATGATATCCTAGGTAACCAGAATATGACTTAAAATGAAATTCTTGCAAGATAATCTTCTTAAGCTCACCGTTGTCTGGCACATAGATCATGTCGCTAAATCTAACCAAACCATCTATCGTGAGATGATAATCCACACCATGTTCACCTGTCACCTTGCTTCTGGAACTTGTGCTTAAGCTGTTGGTACCTGTCATCTTGTTGTCCTACTTACAAGATCTTCTCGTGCAAGTTTTTCCAATATGAGCCATAACTGCAATGTAATTTACCTACACTCTCGTGCTAAGGGCATATGAAACCATATTCTCTTTACCCTTAATGTACCTGATATCGAAGTCAAACTCACTAAGCATGGCTCACTATTTAGCTTGTGTGGCACTCATATTAAGTTGGTCAAATAAGTACTTAAGTCCACTGTGATCACTCATCAAAATGAACCTCCTTCGAAGAAGATAGTGTCTCCACATCTTCAATGCATGAATGATCGCTGCCAACTTAAGATCATGAGTCACATAATTTTTCTTGTGCTCATTCAGTTTCCTTGACTCGTAGCATTGATCGCTACCAACTTAAGAACATGAGTCACATAATTTTTCTCGTGCTCGTTCAGTTTCCTTGACTTGTAGCATACTACTTGTCATTCATGCATTATAACTCCACCAAGTATTCTCTTATAAGAATATGTACATACAACAACTCTTTATCTGGATCGATGATCTTTAGTACTGGAGTGTTTTTAAGCAAGTGCTTCATCTTCTCAAAATTAGTTGCACATTCCTCTATCCATTCAAATTTCTTTCCTTTCCTTTGCAAGGATGTAATAGGATAGGCAATATGTGAGAAGTTCCTGACGAACCTCCTGTAGTACCCTCCTAATCCCATAATAGACCAAACCTCATCAAAACTCCTAGGAGTTTCCCATTCCATGACAACTCTAATCTTTTCTGGGTCGACTATTATACCTTCCTTAAAAATCACATGCCTCGAGTAGAGAAATTTTATCTCAAAGAAACTTCATTTACTAAGCTTGGCATACAACTGATGCTTCCTCAATAATCTTAACACTACATCCAGATGTTCTGCATGCTCTTCCTCATTCTTAGAATATATCGATATGTTATCAGTGAATACTATCAGAAACTTGTCCAAATAAGGATGCAACACACTATTCATTAAACACATGAAAGTAGATGGATTATTAGCCAAACCAAAAGGAACTACTACAAAATCGTAATGCCCATACCTGATTCGGAAAGTGGTCTTGTAGAAGTACTCTTCTTTGATGCATACCTAATGATATCTTGATCTCAAATCAATATTTGAGAACATTGTTGCTCCCTTCAGCTGATCAAACAAATAATCAATCCGCGACAAAGGGTACATGATATTGATCATTACCTTATTCTACTTCTTGTAGTCAATCCACAAGCTCAAAGTACCATCCTTCTTCTTCACAAACAACACTGGTGCACCCCAAGGTGACACACTTGGCCTAATGTATCCCCTGTCAAGCATTTCCTTCAACTAAAATTTTAATTCCACCAACTTTGGAGTGGTCATATTGTAAGGTGTCTTCAATTTTTGTGTTTCTCCTAGTACCAACTCAATAAAAAGTTCCACTTCCTTATGAGGTAGTAAATTTGAGATCTTTGCAGGAAATACATCCTGAAACTACTGCAAAATTGGATACCTCTTTAAGACTTCATCATCGTCATTACCCTTCCCTTTGTCACTGGAAATATGAATTGAAAATAATACACATACTTTCTTGCTATTACGCTTTTCCTCCATAGATGTAACCATCCTCACTGATGTAGGCTTCTTCTTATCCTGCAAGATTCTCTTATCCCCAACATCATTCAAGCACTTAATAGATGTATCATAGAAATCTACTTTAGTCCTATGAATGTTCAACCAATCCATACCCAAAAACATGTTATATCATCCTAACAAAAGCACATTTAAATGCGCTGATATAGGCATGCCATTCAACTCAAATGCATAAGATATTACCCAATGATGAACTCTTTTCTTACTAATTTTATCCAACTGCACCAACCAAGACTCTACATGCACTTCTTTATTCTAGGCTCATCAAACTCAATCCCATTTTTGAATGATATTGACAACCCACTGATGAGTCTACGAACCTTTTCCTTCTCAAGATAAGGCACATATCTCAACAAATCCAAGAATCTTCTAGTATACTCCTCATTGGTTATAGACCCTCCAACTCATATAATTCCTTTTCCCTGTCATCATAATATCTTTCATATACATACTTCTTCCTGAAAAGTTTCTCGAACTCACTCCAAGTCAACTCCTCTTCTCGAATGCCTCTGACATTCTTTACATATTCCCATCAAATGTCCGCTTTTCCTTTAAGACTAAAATTACTTATCCCAACTTTCAAATTGTCCGAGTAATCATGTAATTTGAAAAAAATATTCATCCCAGGCAACCAAGCTTTTGCATCTTGTGACTTCTTCATTTATCCATCAAATGTAGGAAGATTTCTTTCTTGAACTCCTCTGCAAAGTACTTTTTCTCACTCCTCCTATAAATATGGTGACAATGATGATGATGATGTCTCTATGAACCAAAACTAGAATAAAAACCATAATCATTACCCCTCCTTTCAAGTGTATCCAAGAACATACCATCTCTGATTGTTTCATCCCTATCAAAACTGTATCCTAGTTGAGACCTATTGACATATGCCCCATTTGTCCTTTCCTCTTGTCCATGATTGATCCTAAGTGGTCCCTATCTCTACAAATCTGAAAGACTCTGAATGATGATTGCATTAACTTCTGCTTGCTTCTCTTGTTTCATGACAAGTCTTTCTCGTGAATAAATGAACCTGTCATTATCTTCCTTACAACTTTTGATATTTTCTTTCAAACTTCTCAATGTATCCACTATATCAGCGAAGTACTCATCACCATGTTTTTCATCTGATCTGTAGGGAGAATCACGTGAACTGTAGTCCATCGTTATGCTAGTTGTCTTGATCTTATTTTTCTTACAAACATACCATGTCAAAAAACCAAATAAAAACATAATCAACACACCTTACTAAAGTTCAGGGAGGCTATCTCGTTTGCAAAATCAATTTAGATGCACGACACATGTATATATAATAAATTCAACATATCAATCATCTTAACATAAGCATCATCAACTTCTACATGACGACACTACTGTGACAATGACCATCACATTGCATACATGATGAACACATAGACAACTAACATGCATGCATGACAAACGCATTCCGCCCATTCAGTCAAAGTGTTGAATGTGGGTGCTCTGATACCGATATCTAACCACCATCCCACATTTATCGAATTCCATCAGGTTTCCAGGGTAAACATGAGACAAAGAGTTACTATGATATGACTAGACCTCCTAGGTCTAAATAAGGAAGTGGGGCCTACAACCGACCACTGATTGACAAGTCACAACATTTCACAAGGCTGCAGCGACACTCAATGGCCAAAGGACTACCTAAGGAGACCAAACCCTGAGTTGGGGCTCCCTTTCACACACTTTAACTCCCAACCACATGCATGACAAGGCATCCATAAGGTTAAAGTGCCCATGAAATTTTTATGTACATAATATGTAAACCAATCAAAATCATTTGAATTTAAAATGGGTACATGTAAATATTTTGGAGGAAAAAAAACTACTTATTTTAATTGTATTTTTGGCTTATCTCCTGATATGTTTTCTCAATTTCTTAGAAGTATGCATAATGGGTACTCATTGGTTGTGGAACTTAATTTTGCATCCAAGGAGTGTCTACACTTGAAATTCAAGTAAACCTATAAGGAGATAAGAAACAAATGCAATTAAAAAACTAGTTTTTTCTTTTTCTCTTCAAAATTCATAACTCTTCTTTTACTATTTTGTTATTATTTTATTATTTTTCCTTAGGAGGCTACTTTTAGTCTGAAATATCCTCTAATGAGCCTGCATGGGTGCAGTTGTGACCCAAAATGTCCATTTTCGAGGGTGCGGCCCTGAGATCAGAGCTTAAATTCCAGGTCAACACTCCAAACCATTTCCCAAAACTTCCTGAAACATCTCAGGACCATTAATGACATGACATCAAGGTTAAACATACAAACTTGAAGGTATAAATTGACTTAGACTGTTCTAACATAACAAACATTTCGTCAAACACATGGAAAACATGTAAGCTACATGTCATGAATGCATATCTGATAATAAAAGTATGAGATTCATATGAGAATCACTCATAAGGCCCTATTCCCTCTCTACATATCGGCAACAACACTTATTAATCCATACATTCATCAATTCAACAATAATTAAACAATTCATGACAAGAGCCATAGGAGATACACATCATATGAACAACATATAGCTAGAAAATAACTAGCATATAAACCATGGAAACCCAATCACAATATCACCAACACATTACCACAAAATATACATGAGTGGCAATAGAAGAATAAATCTTATTAACATATGAAGATACCAACCAAGTATTTTCCAAATAGAGAGAATAGAAGAGTGATCCAAGCTAAAAATGAAAAAAAGCTAGCAATTGATCCTCAGAAGGCTTTTTATCATTGAGGAATCTATTTTCTTCATTTCCCTTCAATTTTGACCTTTGATATCTCTTTTCTCCTATTTTTCGTTATTTCATAAATAAAATTCGATTTATTGGCACTTTTCCTTTGACAATTTCCACAGTCATTAATTAATCACTAGTGATACCCAAACATTATGTTTCACACAACATTCAACTTAGAATATGCATCCCATGACCTTGGTCTTATTTTTTTATATACACGGAAATCAACCAGAGCTTGTTACAAACATCATAATCATAACTCATGTACAAGCCAACCACGTCCTACTTCCACCTCAAAAAACCCTTGTCCTCATCCCAAATGTTCTAAAAGTATGTAAGAGGATATAATTTTTCCTCATGATGATCATGTTCTGATGATGCACATGATTCCTACTCTTGAAGCTGAAGATACCAGATTGAAAGAAATCTTCAGAAAGTTTAGATCTCTAGGTACTTCAATATATGGATTGGGATATATAGAAGAGGCTGACACAATAATCCTACAATGTAGAATTGAAAATCCTTTGTCATTAAATATTCAGAAACCATCCATGCCTAAAATGCATAAATTATTTTCTTTAATGAAATGATGTTATTGGTGTAAAGTTGATGGAACATGGATGAAAATAATTCTAAATTGGGATCTTGATACTGATGCACACTCTATGGAATTCAATGTGGTTATCCATAATAGTAAAAAGAAATAAATGCCTTTAAAATGGAAAAAGTGTATAGAATCAGAGAAATGTTGGATATCTTTTTATGAATGGAAGACAGAAATGGAAAAGAATTGAGTACAAGTAATAAAAGAAGAGCAAGGAAAAGGTCCGAAGATCGAAATTGAGAGTTCCAAATTTCATCATGAATGGAAAATCCTTGAATTAAGTAAAGTAGAATCAAAAGAAACTTTCCTCCTTTCAATGGAATATTCCTCGAGCAAGGAAAAAGATAGTCAAGAGAAATACCATTGGTGATTGTAGAAATTCCTTGTAGATTTAAATTGCTAATTGTAATTTACTAAAACAATAGACTTGAATCTGCTCTACTCATCATCGGAAACAATTAAATGGTTATGAAATCACGAAGCATACAAGAGAAATAATTCAATCAACACATTACATAATCATTTCCTGTGGAAAGCCACAAATAAAAACACCTACTATTTGTATATTTCATTAGTGAGAATGTATGAGAAGATTACAATGCTTTGCTCAAGCCCGAGCAACCTCTGCACTATCTCTATATGTCTGACTGCTTCCTCAACAAGCCTAGGCCAATACTTAACCAAATATTGGCTTGCCCAAGTCCCTATTTCCCTGTGTCATTTCCTTGGGAATTAGATCCTATTAGTTAGGGAAATTACTCAATATGAATTGTGGAATCCTCATAGGCCTTCCTTTCACTGCATGCACAAATTGTACAATTCAGATGATTATACAATTGATAGTACGCTGCCATTGAACTCCAATCTCAACTCAGTAACTCTTAGATCTGACATGCATGAATTATTTATGAGTGAATCATCAGTTAACTGGTTGAACACATGAAGCAACAACCCACTGCATGACCTCCTACTAGTTCCTCCATCAGTTTGAACTAGTTTGACTGATTTTAACTTAGTTAAACTGAATTAATTAATTACAACTAAAAATAAACTCAATGAGGGCTCCTATAAAGTAGGAGACACTATACATGACTCTAGTTAGACTTTCAACTCGAATTAACTGAGTCAACTAAGTCAATTTAACTTAGTTAACTCATACAAAATGTCTTGTGATATTGAATTACAATTTTATTCCTAATTTAGTTCAAAGATAAAATTAAATTAAGATTTTTTTGCTGCATTTTCAACAACAACGACAATGTTAGTTGTGGTATATGATAAAATTAAATTAGGATTTTCTTGTTGCATTTTCAACAATGACAATGTTAGTAGTGGTATATGATAAAATTAAATTAGGATTTTCTTGTTGCATTTTCAACAATGACAATGTTAGTAATGGTATAGATCATAAAGTCCAAACAATTTTAGAACAAATAAATTGGACTAATATTGCTCTTAGAGACATGGCTACTCATATCTTTGTTACAAATGACTATGCCCAAGAGAGACATGCTGAAAACTTACAACTCTCTGTAAATAGTATTGTCTCTTTTGTAAATTTTCTCAATCAATAGTTTAGTGATACCAAGTCTAAAATCAAGAAAAATAATGGAAAAATCAATGGAGGATTGGTTGAAGGCTTTTCATTTTTTCTCTGCTATGGGAAAATCTTTGTGTGATATCAAACAAGTATTTGAAAAGACGCAGAAGAATTAACCATGGCCACGTAACTGATAACGTTGAAAGGCTTGCTTCTACTTTTAAAGTCGTATCTAGAAATGATTAAAAAAAATCATATACAAAGGTTCTTATTTGATATTCAAGTTAATTTATTTAATTAGTCAGAGCTCAAAACCATTGTCACGCCATAGCATTTCGCTGCAAATCAGACACCTAGAGATGGGCAAACTTCAAAATGGTCGTGTAAGCGCACGTGATCAAAGTATACATGATTATCCATAATGGCTTGATCCACTCAAGAATGTCCCTGGATTCGATCTCTCTCCAGGTTCGGCTAGAGGAGCTGCCCCTGTTTCTGATGTTTATCCATAATGGATTGGGCTTTTTTTTATGGCCGACAGATCCACTGCACTACCATTTTGAACGATGTTGGCCACCAGATTTTCCAAGAATTTATATTCTTGTACAAACCTTTTGCGAACTACCTTTTCACTAGAGCCATACTCATCGTCTTCTTCTATATCTGCAACGACATTGTCTATGATTGCAGACTCCGAAGTAATCACTCCTTAAATAAAACAACTGTTGAAGGTTGTGGAGTGGATTCCTTCTTCCCGCTCTTAGTTCAGAGGCAAGATAACAGAAGAATTTTGTGTGAGAAGATGTATGAGGATTCACCTGTTACTAAGGATTCACAACCCATCCTTGATCTTGGTCCAACAATCCTCCTCTTGTCTGGCACAACTCGCTTTGTTTCTGGCCACGGCTTCCAGTGAAGCCTGGGCGTTTGCAAGCCGTAGAAATGTTAGAGTTTGTGATATTACTTAATCCAAGATTTGTTATTTGCTTTTGGATGTTTACTTTGAAAATTTTATTATTAAAGAAAATAAATTATATTTAAAATTTGTGTGGAAACTTATTTTGAAAAAAGTTCAAGTTTTTTTAATTTTTTTTATTAAGAACTAACATCTAATAATCACTAATTTTGAAAATGTATTTTAAAAAAAATGATTAAAAACTTGTCATATAATATGACAAGTTTTTTTTACTATAAGAGATATGTACTAGTTTATTTTATATATAAAAAACGTAATTAAGAATTAAAAATATATATATAATAATAATTTAAATAATATATATAAAAAATGTAATTAAGAATTAAAAAATATATATAATAATAATATTTAAATAATATAAAAAATTAATATAGCTTAAATGAACAATGTTTCAAGTTTGTGATATTACTTAACCCGAGATTTGTTATTTGATTTTGGATGTTTTATCTTGAAAAATTCATTATTAAGGTAAATAAATTATATTTAAAATTTGTGTAAAGACTTACCTTGAAAAAAATTGAGACAGATTAATTCTTTGAACTAATATTTAATAATCATTATTTTTGAAAATGTATTTTAAAAAAATTATCTATTTATTTTAGGGTTTATTTTTTAATGCATTTTAATATGGTTTTCTAGGACATAATTTTAAACATTAACTTGTTTTTTAATTGTCTTATTTTACACCTATTTACATTTATATCACAATAATATTTAAATATCTTATTTTACACATATTTCATTTATATCAAAATGATATTTAAATGTAACAGGTAAAAGAATTAATCTATCCAGTGACTCCAAATCTTATGGCTATTCTTGACGGATTGTTCGAATGATTCTTGAAAATTTATATGTACAAAAACATATTTGAATGGAAGAATGGGAAACACAAGAGATCGAACTTAATAAATTTAAAAATCACAAATTTTTTTATTTCTTTTAAACACTTTCTATTTTAAAACACTAATTAAAGTACTCATGTTAAAAATAGACAATTGATTGTACTCTTAATTAAAAAGATTTTTCTTTATAATAAAAACATGATAGAAAACATAACTCTTTATCCATTTTGCTCGTAAATACATGATAATAAATAATAAATAAAAATAAATCAAATTACATGGTGTCTTTTCTCCTTGTGAGTACATCATGATAAATAATAAATAATAAATGAAATCCGGGGAAGATGAAAAGAGCTTATATTTATTAGTCCTTGTCGTCCAGGCATGGACTATAGTAATTGGAAGTGAAGAATATAGTATTATTTGAGTTGTTTTTATTCTCGGCTTATTAGCTATAAATAAAGTTTTATTCCCCGCTCATTAGCTATAAATAAAATTTTGAGAGAGGTGTTGATTTTTCATGTTATTTGGCCTCTTCCCAAAAAACCAAAGCTAATCCAAAGCAAAAACAATACGTTATATTTTTGTTTGTTTGATATTTTCAAATTTTTATTCCCTGCAACCTAAACTAATGTTAGCATTATTGGAGGATATTAAAAGTTATCTGAGCATTCAAGAACACCCTGGTATATACCAACATATAAGCACAGCAGGTCCTTGACCTGTTGCAACACATCGCGATTGCACCCCACATCTATATTGCATGTGAGTGCATGTTTGTCCGCTGGCAAAGGCAGGTTTCAGTGTCACGGTGAATAACAGGAAGGGCACACAGCCTGCAAAAAAACATAACCTGCAACAACCTGAGGCACATTAATGTCAATGCACTGAATTGAGATGGTGAATCGACACAGTCACGACATTGTTGTTGGAGAGCTGCGAGTTTCGCTATTTGCAGCCTCCATCGTAACTTTCATCTGTCCAGGTAGAAACGTAACTTCCATCTGTCCAGGCAGAAGAGGCAGAAGCATAACTTCCATCTATCTAGGGAAAAGAGGAGGTTTCTATCACCTTTCGTACTGAAGACGTGTCTGGGAGCATGCTGAATTACATTTCAGAATGCCACGACTCCCCTTCCATCCATATTGGCCTGGGTTTATTTAGTTAAGGATCACTTGATTTATGGAGCTGCTAGCCTAGCCATGCCCGCAGCAATATTTCATAGGCGAATAAAAGAAGAAAATACTTACTAGCACAGAAGGCCATGAGGTTGAACCACCAGGCAAACATTTAAGGTTGCTCAATCCTTCTGACTCAATCAATACTTCTGGGCTAGACGTCAAGGCACAACTTCTTCCTCATTCATTGGGACTAGGTAGTACGCTCCTTTCGCTTCCTTTCTCTACTTATTTTCACTTTGCCTTTGTTCATCTGAGCAGAGCGTGTATAGAGATCTTCTTTATAGAGAGCATAATGGATTCAGGGTGGTATTTGTTGCTGTCTCCAATCCCTTCTGTCCTTTTTTTCACTTCTGTTTCCCTGTCCCTCTAGCTTCAAACCTTAATCCATGTCTCTTTCTTTTCCCAGGGGCAACTTGTTTCATTGAGGATCGATCCGAGTGGAGGCCCACCTCCGTTGCCTGGCTAGTGTTAATAAGAGAACCTAGTGTGTATATAGTATAGTGTCTTCGTTCCACATCCCTCTATATTAGGCAAATTACATAAGCAAGGTTTGCTAGCAAGGTCTCGTCCTCTCTATCACGTCTACTAGAGACGAGACGAATGACTGGTTCCTTGGATTCTGAAAATGAGACGAATGAATAGTTCTAGTCCCTGGGATTCTTAACCTTTCCCTCCACCCTCTGCACAACCTAGTTTGTTCAGCTCAGCCCATCTTGCCTGTATCTATTTGCTCATCCGGGAGTGTTGGTTGGATGAGACAAATCACAAAAGGCCATGAAGTTGAAATTGATGCGCGTGTCGTGGGAAGTTGGATTATCCTTCTGCTTCTTGTATTGACATATGACCATGATACAATGTTAAGTGGCATGGTTTAGGCCCTGCATGCTATGCCATGGAGAAGGAGGTGAGGCATGTGGCACTCATGGGAGGGCCCACATGGAGGTGTTTTTATTTTTAGTTTTTTAAGAGCTTTGTTTTCTTTTAATGCTAAGTTACATCACTAATATACCCTCTTTGGTCATTGCAGGTTATACTTCTCTTACTGGTGTACAACAACCTGGTCAGGGTTAGCTATCGCTGCTTTTTGGTGCAACTAAATATATCATACGTCTTGTGTGTGTTGTATATGTGAAATTGTAAAGTTCTAAAGGTTGGAGGCTGAATTGAATTTGAATCTCTGGGAGCTTGAATTATAATTGTAAATTAAATTCTCTTTGTGCAATAAAGAGTAAAATATTCATTCCAAAATTCAAGAGCCAACTGAGCTCGTCATCTCTTGTGTGTTGAGGACAATCTAAGAGCACAATGGCTAACTATAAGAATTTTTTTTCCTTTTCTTTTTAATTTGCATGCCGTCTCTCTGGCTTTGAAATTTACTCTATAACATGTAGGACCAAAACTTTCCCTGTTTTGTGATGGTATCGCTTATCTGATACAATGTTTTGGAGGAAACAGTCTTTATTACGAGTTGTAAAATTATACATATTATAATTCATTCCTATGTTTGGTCTTTCTTTTTTGCTTCCTACAATGAAGTTTTTATATTGCATAGGGGTAGATTCTACACAGTGGAAATGGTTATATCAGGTAGAGTGGTGAGGTTAATAGGCTTTTGTTGTTCTAGAGGTAGAGGCGAGTGCTTTCTTGTGTATGATTTTGCACCCAACGACAATCTATTGCAGTTTCTGGATGAAAAAGATGGGAGGGTACTCGATTTGCTTGATAGGGTAAGGATTGCACATGGTGTTGTGAAAGGTAAGTCACAAACCATTCTTTGCAGGGGATTTACTTGTTGGTTAGCTTTCGGTTTGTTTTCAGATGTCAGTGTTTACTAGGAAAGACCTGTATTAAGTTACTACCAGATCTGATATGCATCTTCAGATAGCCAAAACCCAACGTCATGTATGCCCATTCCAATATTTCATATATATAGGCCATTTTGCACAAACACAATGCATCCAGGCACCATCTATATTCTATAGATTTAATGCATCTAGCTTCTATACACATGTACACACACAAAAAGGAATGGCACAAGTCTTTTCTCGTTTAGAGGTCAGGTAGGGAAGGAAGACTCCCTCACAAAATTGATGGATCACTCTCACTCTCATTAGAACTGAACTTGCACTGCTACTTTGCCATCTAGATTTAATGCACTGACACTAAATGCAAACACATAAATATACAAAGAATTGATGGATCACTAAATTGATATCACCCCACCCTCATTTGGTTTGAGCTCACTTCCTCAATCTCTGGCCATGACTAGAAACTAGTATAGATCCATCTAACTCTGTGTTCAATTCTAACATTTTGTCCCAAGTTGTGAAGTCAAGAGATGCATCCTCAATCTTCACAACCTTGAAGTGCACATCCGACCTGGGTTTAGATGGGTCTATGTTATTGTCCACATCCAATGCACCCAATATGTTGTCTAAATTCAATACTCCACTGCACACAGGTACACACAAACAGGAAGAGTTAATGAATTATCTCACCCTCACCTGAGTTGTGGAATGCACTGCATTTCTATGGGTGCACCAACTAATGAAAATAAGCTTTGGGCATATGCATAAGCCACTACCAACTTTCTTTGATCATAAGAATACTAACTAGTGGAAGGTTATACAAAATTCCCCTCTCAAAGAGAAGTTGCCACATATGCAGTGCAGACAAGTAGATGATGGTGCATCATCATATAAACATGTTCAACCAATGTTCCACATTTTCAAACACACTTCCAAGCCCTTTGGGACTTCTCGAAATCATTAAACTGGTGGTATTTAAGGTTATGCAAACTGGGAGAGATTTGTTTGATCTGTTACATGCCCAGAGATATCAAATTTATCGAGGTACTAATCTCAATGTTTTCCTACAACTGCTTAAAGCTTATCCTATGGAGGCAAAAAAATTGAGATTGACATTACCTCCCTGTCTATAATAACTAGATAGAGAACATATTTATAATACCACATTCACACTAGGGATACATACAAAAAACAGGAAGTGTTGATAGATGTCTAGGGCACAAAAATATTGGGCAACAACCAACTCCATAGGTTCATGGAAAACATACCCACATTTAAGTATTTGGAGTATTGCCTGCATTTCTAATCAAAATTCTCCACGAAACGAGCATTTTTTGATAAAATAACTTGTAAATGAGATAGATAGATCATTGGTATGGTATATTTTAAGCCAGTCGTTTATTTATGTTGATAGTCACTCGCTGTTTGGTTTTGTTATCTGGTATCAATCTGTGAAGGCATTGAGTATATGCATGAAGGCATAAGAAAAGCTATTGTGCATCAAAACATCTCAGCTGAGAAGATTCTTCTTGATCAACACTTAAATCCTCTTCTTTCAGATTGCGGTCTAGATAAACTTTTAGCGGATGACATTGTGTATTCAATCCTTAAATCTTCTGCAGGCATGGGATATTTGGCCCCATAATACACTACATTTGGTCGTCTTATAGAGGAAAGTGATGTGTATGCTTTTGGAATCATACTGCTATAGCTTCTCACTGGAGAAAAAAGGATAAACTCTTCTTCAATAAGGCCTCTTTTACAATCTGGGAGGCCGGATGAATTCATTGATATAACTCTCGGAAAGGATTACTCAAAAGAAGAGGCTTCTAATTTAGCACGCATTGCATTGGATTGCACCAGTGAGGTTGCTGCTCAAAGGCCTCCTATCAGAGTTTTACTACAAAAAATCGCTTGGATTGATGACAAGGAGCAATGATGACTACTTCAATTCACTTGATCAGGCATGGCAATTTTAGAATGTGGATTCGTTCAAACATATCTGTTTGGTATTTTGGTTAAAGATCCATATCCATGTGTAAAAGGTTTTGCATTACTTGAAACATTCATTAACACTTAGGGATCATTCAAATCCTTTGATATGAAATTCAAATACCTTTTTTACTTCCTATATAGATTATACAGATGTCAACATTTAACCAAGAAATAAATTAACCATTTCGAAAGTGGGTTTCAGTTTATGAATTTCGATGTTTAAATTATGCAAATATTTTTCAATATTTTAACTGTTTGGCACAACGCTAACCAAGGGTTTTACCCTTACCTGGGAGCTTAATTTTCAAGATCTTCATCTAGATTCTTATTAAGAAAATGTTTTGTATGTTATGCATGGTCATGTAAGCTTGCCACTTTAATTGGATGTATTTTTCTTATATTCGGGAAATTCATGCCTTACATATTGTCAAGATATATTGTAATTAAGCCATACTTCTTGGCTCACAGTTTTTCAGGAAGTCAGAACGGTATTTTTTTTTGGTTGCATAATTTAGTTACTTTGTCTAAATGCATACACTTGGCGTCACTATTCTTTTGTTTTACTTTTGAAGAGAGTTACCCCTTCTGAGGGTTTGTATTCCTCTGTTACTGCTATATATTTTTGCTTAATGATATAAGTGAGTGGGTTCTATCAATTATATTATAGTTCTCTGTTTGTGTACTATACCGTATAAGATTAGAAATTTAGAATATATTAATCTATTATTTTCCTATAATTAATTCACTCTTAAATCATGATTTGATTACCAATAATTACCTGTTTCGTAACTATTGTTTGGAATCCTTTGGCAGATGATGGAACAGGATGTGAATGCTTCTAGAGCTCCAGATTTAACCTCAAGAAAATTGAATCTACAACAAAGTATTTCTCTGAAAAGAATCTGTTGGGGAAAACAACTATTGCGTTGCTTACAACGGGGTATTGAGAGACAATTCTTTTGTGGTCATCAAAAGCATTAGTAAAATGAGTTGTAAGACTAAGGATTTAGAATTCCAAGAGGGCCTCAAGACTCTTTCGCTACTTGGGCATGAAAATATGGTGAGGTTAAGAGGCTTTTGTTGTTCTAGAGGTAGAGGTGAGTGCTTTCATGTGTATGATTTTTCACCCAACAACAATCTATTGTAGTTTCTAGATGCAAAAGATGGAAGGGTACTCGATTGGCCTGCCAAGGTAAGGATTGCACATTGTTTTGCGAAAGGTAAGTTTCAAATCATTCTTTGCAGGGGATTTCCTTGTTGGTTAGGTTTTGGTTTGTTTTGAGATGTCAGTGCACTTATGAATCATATGTATTCTACCTTAACTAACACATCCACAAATATCTTCAAGAAAATTTACTAGGGAAGACCTGTATTAAGTTATTAACCCAAATCTGATATGCATCTTCAGATAGCCAAGCCCAACGTCACATATGTCCATCCCAATATTTCATATATATAGGCCATTTTGCACAAACACATTGCGTCCAGGCACCATCTAGATTTTATAGATTTAATTCATCTAACTTCTATACACATGTACACACACGAAAAGGAATGGCACAAGTCTTTTCTCTTTTAGAGGTCAGGTAGGGAATTGATGGATCACCGAATTGATGGATCACTTCACCCTCATTTGGTCTGAGCTCACTTCTTGAATCTCTGGCCATGACTAGAAACTAGTATAGATTCATCTAACTCTGGGTTCAATTCTAACATTTTTTCCCTAGTTGTGAAGTTAGGAGATACATCCTCAATCTTCACAACCTTGAGGTGCACATATGTCCTAGGCTTAGATGGGTCTATGTTATTGTCCACATCCAATACACCCAATATGTTGTCTAAATTCAATACTCTGCTGCACAGAGGTACACACAAATAGAAAGAGTTAATGAATTATCTCACCCTCACCTGAGTTGTAGAACGCATTGCATTTCTCTGGGTGCAACAACTAATGAAAATAAGCTTTGGGCATATGCATAAGGCACAACTAGCTTTCTTTGATAATAACAATACTAACTAGTGGAATGTTATATAAAATTACCCTCGCGAAGAGAAGTTGCCACATATGTAGTGCAGGCAAGCAGATGATGGTGCAACATCATATAAACATGTTCAACCAATGTTACACATTTTCAAACACACACCAACCCTTTGGGACTTCTGGAAATCATTAAACTGGTGGTATTTAAGGTTATGTAAACTAGCAGAGATTTGTCTGATGTGTTACATGCCCGGAGATATCAAAGTTCTTGAGGTGCTAATCTCAATGTTTTCCTACAATTGCTTAAAGCGTATCCTATGGAGGCAGAAAAATTGAGATTGACATTACCTCCTTGTATATAGTAACTGGACAAAGAACATATTTATAATACCACATTCACACCAGGGCTACATACAAAAAACAAGAAGTGTTGATAGATGTCTAGGGCACAAAAATATTGAGCAGCAACCAACTCCATAGGCTCATGGAAACATACCCCCATTTAAGTATTTGGATTATTTCCTGCATTTCCAATCAAAATTCTCCATGAAACAAATATGTTTTGATAAAATAACTTGTAAATGAGATAGATAGATCATTGGTATAGTATATTTTAAGCCTGTCGTTTATTTATGTTGGTAGTCACTTGCTGTTTGGTTTTGTTATCTGGTATCAATCTTATTTGGTATTAATATGCACAGGCATTGAGTATTTGCATGAAGGCATAAGCAATGCTATTGTGCATCAAAACATCTCAGCTGAGAAGATTCTTCTTGGTCAACATTTAAATCCTCTTCTTTCAGATTGCAGTCTGCATAAACTTTTAGCGGATGACATAGTGTATTCAATCCTGAAATCTTCTGTAGGCATGGGATATTTGGCCACAGAATACACCACAGTTGGTCATTTTACAGAGGAAAGTGATGTGTATGCTTTTGGAATCATATTGCTACAACTTCTCACTGGAGAAACAAGGATAAAATCTTCTTCAATAAGGCCTCTTGTACAATCTGGGAGGCCGGATGAATTCATTGATATAACTCTCGGAAAGAAGTACTCAAAAGAAGAGGCGTCTAATTTAGCACGCATTGCATTGGATTGCAACAGTGAGGTTGCTGCTCAAAGTTCATGCATTGAAAATGTTTTATATGTTATGCATGGTCATTCCAGCTTGCCACTTTATTTGGTTGTATTTTTCTTATATTCAGGAAATTCATGCCCTACATATTGTCAAGATATATTGAAATTAAGCCATACTTCTTGGCTCACAATTTTCAGGAAGTCAGAATGGTAATTGTTTTTGGTTGCATAATTTAGTTACTCTATCCAAATGTATACACTTGGCATCACTGTTCTTTTGTTTTACTTTTGAAGAGAGGTACCCCTTCTGAGGGTTTGTATTCCTCTGTTACTGCTATAGATTTTGGCTTAAATGATATAAGTGAGTGGGTTCTCTCAGTTATATTATAGTTCTCTGTTTGTGTGCTATATCGTATAAGATTAGAAATTTATGATATATTAATCTCTTATTTTCCTTTAATTAGTTCACTCTTGTATTGTGATTTGATTACCAAGAATTACTTGTTTTATAACTATTAGCAGAGTTTTATGATTTTGGGGCCTAAATGTTCTTCTAAATCTAAGAACCATTCTGTATATGGGATTGATGTTATTCCTTTTTGGCTATAGGGTTGAACATTCAACCATGTATCTCTCGACCAAGTAAGAGACTCCTTCCCTTATTTTTTCTTACAAGTCCTTAAATTTTGATCTTGGCTTTGTAATGACTTCAGAACTCGATCAATTATAGTTTCAACAATATTATTTAAGGCCCTTGAATGTACAAGCAGGATTAATAAAGTCCAAGGTGATGGGGAAGAAGACTAGGGAGCAAAAGAATAAGCCTAAATAAAAGCTTGCTATAACCAGTCTCCTTGGTATAAAGACATAGCCCATTTGCTCATCACAGGCACTTGCCCACAAGGGCTTTACAAATCCCAGAGAATATCTTTGAAGCTCTAGGCTGCTAGGTATTGCGGTATAGGGACTGAGCTTCACTGGTATTTCCATGATGACTTTCCCTACCTGGAGTCCATAGTGAATTTATAAACTCAGTTACTGTTTTCTTATCATACTTCAAATAAATCTAAGCTTAGAATCATTTCTCCATGCTGTATGCCATTAGACATCCAATTTTTTAGGCACCAAATATTCTTGGAGAGCATCTACAAGTGTGCAAGCTGTTATAATTTCATCTAGTACAAGTGTGATCTAATGTCATGTGCTCTACCCAATACATTGAAGGTTTTATTTATGCATGTTTTACTTTGAGTCTTATTTAACTCCTTTGCATATATTTTGATTTGTTTTTACATAACTCCAAGTGAAAAGAAAGCTCTCTATGCACTCCTCCTACTGGCTCCGTCATGCCACAACAGAAAAGAATCCTACCCCACTCAATGCAGGGACTTCCTTCCTTGCAACTTCCCTTGTTTTAATAAGAATATGATTTCATTGCATTACATTCACATTTAATAAAATATATTCACAATGGAAAGAAAGGCATTATATTTTATTTTAATAGGAATATAATTCTTAAAATTCTTTGTTTCATCATTGTTGTGAGTAAATATTAATAAATGAGAATGAATTTAATTAAATTTAAAAAGTTTTGAAAACCATATTTACTAATGTTATTATAAAACATATAACATTAATAATAAGGAACCTTTGATGTATTTTCCCAAAGTACACCCCTTGCATGTATCAATTTTCTCTAGTGTACCATTCAAAAGACCAGTAGAGAACTGTTGCAAAGCCCCATGATGCAAGTGGCCCAATCATCTATGTCACAACTCCCCAACAGCTCGACTCTGTATCTTCTTTGCTTTCGTGCTAAAAGTAGCACAATCCTCTACCTCCAACTTATAATGATTCTTAATTGGAATCCTTATCTTCTTTACTTTACCAGTGGCTATGTGTCGGAGGAATGTTGTTCCTTTTGAGGAAATCACATCATAGCCTCTATCCTCAAGCATGACGACTGATACTAAGTTCTTCTTCAACCTCGACATATACATAACATCCCTTAAGGTGAGAGGATCACCTTGCTCCCTCTGAAAAGTAATCGTGCCCAATCCAGTAGCACTATATGTCCTGTTGTTAGCCATCTCGATATGCATCTAGAGATCTTTCTCCTCTAGGTGATTGAACAACTCCTTGTCACTAGTCATGTGGAATGAAGCTCCACTATCAAGGTACCATACACTACCCATCATTGGTGACACCATGCATGCAATGAGAGAAAATTCCAAATCAAATTGAGAGGCCAAAGCCTCCCCCACCACTCGTCCTGAGGACTTCTTCCTGAACTTCTTGAGCGAACAATTTGTAGCAAAATGGCCTAGCTCGTGACAATGAAAGTAGTTAAATTCCGACATGTATTTCTTCTTACCTCCATTGCAATAATCTGATTTGGAATGGGATACCTTCCCTTTCCCTTCCCTTGCCTTACTCGCTAGGGAACAATTTTCCTCATCATCAGTGTTTGATGAGGAACCATATATGGCGTTCTTTCTTATCTCCTCCTGTATCAAATCCCACCACATTCATTCCCAATATGGCAGCTTCTCCCTTCCATTCACTAAGTCCTCATAGCTATTCCAAATCTTAGGAAGGCTTAGGAGAGCTAGGCTCACCATATCTTCCTTGGAAATGGTTATTTCAACACTTCCAAGCTCATCAAAATAATGAGTGAATTTGGTCAACTATTTTGGAATGGTCTTGCCTCTCTCCATCTTTATTTTTCGAAGTTTATTGTTCAGTGCCAACATCCTATGGTCACTATTGTTCTGGAATAGGTATGTCAATGCTTTCCACAAATCATATAGTGTTTCCTTCCCATGGAGACTCGAAACAATGTGGTCTAGAACTCCCTAAAGGATTATCTGCCTCACCTTCACCACACATTTCTTGCATTTAGTCAGATTCTGTGCCTTTGATGTTTTTGGCTTAGGAATTGCTTGATCAAAAAATTCCTTCAAGCAATTATCCTCCAGCACAACCTCCATTTTGTCCTTCCACGCTATATAATTCGAACTATGTTCCAAAGCATACTCAAGGTGCAAACCGTAGAGCGTCATCTGCCGATCCTGAAGTATGTATTGCAAATTTGAATTTCACATGTAATCCAAAACTCAAAACTTTGAAATCTCCTTAACTATATTATCTTTAGCTCTTATACCGTTTAAATTTTCCTGTAGATTCATAGCTCATGTAATTTACTAAAACACAAGACAAGAATCTACTCTACTATTTAAACAACAGAAACCAAGAACGAATGAAAACAATAATCAACAAGAAGAAGATAATCAAAGACACATAACACAATTGTTTCTCTAGGGAAAGCCACCACTAAAAACCCCAACTATCTATTGCATTAATAAGAAATCCGAGTGATAATACAAAGCTTGTTCTCACAAGAACAATTCCGCACAAGTATGATCAACTCTCTGCCTCAGAAGCCCACACTAAACAACACTTAGCCAATTTTTTCTGCCTACTGAACCCCTATTTCCTTGTGCAATTCATGTGAGGAATAACCCATATTTAATTGGGAATTCCTTTTTCAATAACTGCGCAATCCAAAACTAGTTCCTCTTATGATTGCATGCATGGTCTGTACAATGCGAATCATTCTACAACTGATAGTACATTGTCCCTGCCCTCTAGTCAACTGGGTCTTTCTTTGAACTGAGATGCATGAGTTTTTAATGGGGGAAACCTCAGTTAGCTGGAGTAGCACTAAGGATGCAGCAGTGCACTAACTTACTACTAATCCTCTACTACTTCAATAAACAAATAGAACTAGTTTAACTGTGTATAACTAGGTCAAACTGATTTATCTAACTACAACTCAAGTAAACTCACCTTGAACCGCTAAAATTTAGCAGGAAAATATACATGACTATAGAAAGACATCCAACTCGAAATTCCTAAGCTAATTAAGTCAATTAAACTTAATTAACTATTTACAAGTTGCTATGAAAATAAAATTTGATTTTAATTCCATGTTTAATTGAAGGACAAATTAAATGGAATTTCTTGTTGTCATTTGTCTACACTTAAGGCCAATTGAAAGTATCAAACTAAGCTTCACACAAGTCTTATCAAGTTGATTTGGTCCCTACCCTTGTCTTAGCTTCACCTCCATACATGTAATAATGGTCAAATATATAATGTAAAAAGAAATGAATCCATTAAATTAATGCTTCCAACTACTCAGTACAATCAACTTGCCACCAAAATTTAATAACTTGATTCTAATGCATTATTTTATTTTATGTCAATAATAACCATTTAAATAAATA
>APFE030232870.1:47568-72800 GCA_000404065.3 Pinus taeda
TTGATAACTTGTTGGCTTAAATTACTATGAATTTATGATTTTTTTTATAAGTAGGTTGGGTTAATATTTGCGTAATATGAAGTCCATTTAAATCAGAACTCTCTAATTATTTTTATTTTTATTTTTTTTATTTGTGACATCCCATTTTACTAATCACTCCTCTCAAAATAGGGGACATTAGGTGTCCATGACTACCCCTAGTAAGGACATGGGTAAACTTAGGTTCAAACTATCAACTTTTATAAAAAAATTATTGACAATGAACCTTGTCACAAATGGTTACATAACCATTTTTACACAAAGACTAATTTTTATTCCACTAGCTATAAAATTATTTTGAGTTGGAGAAGTGAGACTATCTTAATTCATAAACTATTTTTTAAATCCTTTTTTAAATTATATTTGGAACCTTGTGCAGAAATCATCTCCGAATATTATATTTATTATTATTTTTCTCAAATACATTCTACAATATACTCATCATACCCTCACATAGAATACATTACATTAGAATTTCACAGAAAAATGATGCATTACAAAAACATGAAGAAAGGCACCATCAATAAAGTGAGTGTACCAAATTGACTATATGACGTAAGTTGGCAATATTAACTTGGTCATAATATTTTTATTACATATATCTCAATAATAGGCCTTATAACAACCTCAAGAAAGTTTTCCCATGGATATAATTTATGACTTTGACCGAACTTTTGATAGTGTTTATAATGCATCTCCCGCACATTTTGGCATAGAGTGCTCTTGGTTCAACTTTGATATCAACGTAATTAAAAGAGAGAGAAATAAAAATATAATAGCAACACATAAATGCAACAACACGTGGAGACAATACATGATTTTGCAAACCCTTGTGGGAAAGGTAGCTCTTAATAATAGATCTATTATTCTTTAACCCTAACACATATTACAATGCTAAAACAATGGAATTGGCATGCCCTTAAATAGAGGACATTGCATGATAATAGCATGAACAAAATCATGTATTACCAAAGCTTCCATCAAAGAGTCAATGGTAATTATCAAATTGACTCTATGATTGACTCAATCTTATTATATATTTTTGCATAAACAATCAACGGTAAATATCAAATTGACTCTATAAATAAGTCAAGTTTACTCTAAATGATATGTATATGTGTGTGTGTTTGTGAGTGTGTGACATCATTTTTATTTAAACTCAAATTTATATTACATTTTTTTGTATATAAATGAAAAATATATAGATAGCTACATGGATAATATATTTATTTTGAAATAAGGGTTTCATTATTATAGTTTAATTATTAATAATTACTACGTGGATGGTAGGGATTTAACATTCACAAAAGATTCATAGAATACTTTTAGTGGATGGTAGGGATTTAACATTCACAAAAGATCCATGGAATACTTTTAGTACTATTGAGGATAAGAGGGTTTAGATTTATTTGAAAGGTAGTTCTAGACATTTTGTCTTTCAACTTGACTATCAAAGGGGCATGTTTACAAGGTAATTCTTATTGCCTATTGTTATTTTAATATGTTTTTATTGTTACTTTTTTTTTCTAAAGCAAGTGTGGATCCTTCTATTTCATTAAGCCAAAAATTAGTGTACAATTTTTACAAACATCCACCCGATGCCAAGGAATCAAAAAAGAAAGAAAAGCCCAAGCCACCAAGGGCTAAACATGCTAGCCTTACAACAAAAGACCCGAACCCAAGGAACAACCAACAAAAATAAAGCCTGGCCTCCTGAAAGCCCGTGAACTTTCCCACTGACCCACTCTCAGAAAAGCCCGAACCATCTCAGCTGCCCAAAAGAAGCAAAAAGATCAACAGCTGAGGAGGATACCGCTCAACCCAAAAAGGCCGAAGTTTAGTTGTACTGCCCCACCAAGATGCATGATCAAACTCAACCGTTCATCCCCTTCAACTGAATCCTATGGATGGGAATGATATCGCACTGGACAAGATGATCCAACATTAGTGTGCGAAAAAGGGTGGTTTTTGGGACCCTCACCCTGGCACGTGTTGTAGGTTGAATGGAATCACTGCGAAATCGCCAAAACCGTTTTCCACATGAAAGCGATACGATCAGCCGAAAACTGCCTCAGAGGCAGCTTTACATGCCGGGAACCCGATTTTTGAAAAATTTGGCTGCCAGACAAAACACGGTTCTTCTTGCGCCTGTTAATCTTCCTCTCCTTCTCCTAGAACCTTGTAAAGGTTAGAGGCTTCCCATTGAATGAAGACTTGAGGGATTCTATTCGTTGCCTTCGATGAACTGAGATCTTTATCTCGCTAAGTCCTCGAGTATGAGAGACCAGACATGGTCTTCTTCCCGTCAAAGAGCAGTAAACCAGATATTGGTGACACATTCAGGGGAAAAAACAAATCTGGTTGGCCTCCATGGCTTTGTGTCTAAAAACTTCCCTGTCTTCTTCTGCTTGCTCACAACATAGGGCTTTCAGTATACCCGGACACAACTCCTGCCACTTTATCGACACCTTATTCTCTGTGCAGCTGACCCCCTAGTTAGCTAGAAGATTGGCCAGCTTATTATCCTTTCTGCGAACATGGGGGAAACTGACAGTGCGAAGGCCCTGAAGTTGGCTCTAAATTCTTTGGAAGACCCAAATTAATTTCCGATGTTTAGAGACTTTCTCCGGTGTAGTTCCATTATTTATTTTTTGCACTGAGTTGATGATTAACTCAGAATCTTCCTCTATCATAACATTGAAATAGTTATCTTGACTTAGAAAATCCAGGCATTGCTCCATAGCCATTAGTTCAACCATGTTGATGGTGGTTGTACCTAGGTGGCAATGAAAGATGGAGATAATACTTCCCTCTACATTTCTAAGGACACCACCATGCCTAGCTGTTCCCGGGTTCCCTTTTGAAGCCCCATCAATGTTGTATCTTAAATATCCTTTCGGAGGAGGATGCATAATTCCTTCTCTGTATCCATAGAAATAGACTTCCTGTCAAGTCCTAGGGGAGTGAGCCCCTGCAACCCCAGCTTCCTGAGAATTTTTAAATCTAAATCTGAGGGAGGTTTTTTAGGGTAGTTGTGAACCATGGTTCCCACAGTCTCCTTGAGTTGTTTAAGGATTATTTCTAACAGGCAATGTGGGGGCATCTTTTCATCCTTAAATATTCTTTTGTTCCTTTCCTTCCAAACATTCCATATAATGAAGCTTGGAATGAGATCCCATGCTGAGCTAAGAATTTCATAATCCAAAAAATTTATTCTCTAGTTGGTGTGGGTATTAATAATGCTCCCTCTCTCTCTATCGGATTTCTGAAAAATTGTAGCAAAAATGTCCTATAACAAGGAAGTGAAAATGTAGTTGTTGAGTAAATGTTCCATAGTTTCTTCTTGAGCCTCACAGAGCTGGCATCTTGGAGGCCTCTGAACACCCCTTTTCCTGATGTTTTCCCAAGTTAGTATTTTCTTGTGATATACCTACCACATGAAGAGTTTGATTTTCATCCACCCTTACTGCCTCCAAAGGTTTTGCTAGATTTTGTTAGGAACCCGGGGATCTAGCTCAAGGAGAATGCCTCTTGCTTCCTTAAGATTAAAGGTGCCCTCTTTGTTGTTTCCCCATATTAGTTGATCTTGTCCCTCTACAACTAAGATATTCCTTTGTTCCACCATTTTCCTGAGCTCCTCTTCTTTTGTTTTTAGGAGATTGTTATCTCTGCAATTGATGTTTCTCTAGATTCTCCACTTTTCCGTATGATGAGAATGATTCCAGAAGTCCTTTACCTTAATTAGTCCTTAGGAATCTGACTCCTGCTTAAGATCCATGAAGTCTTCTTTTAACATAATTGATTCTTGTTGCCACTTGTCTTCCCAGAAAAGAGCAAGATTTCCTTCCTTGATTTCTCAGATGCTGTTTTCTTGTACTAGTCTTCTATTCTCCGAGGCTTTGTTCAAGATATATGAGCCCTTTATATTTCCTGACATTCTTATGAGATCACTATTTTGCGAGGAGCTAGCATATTTTTCTTTCCAGATATTTTCCCATTGAGTCTCCGGATGTTGAACCCACTGCCACCAAAGTTTGGCCCCTAGAACTTTGTTGAGTATCTACTGATCATCCAAACCTAGCCCTCCTTAGTTCTTGGGCTTACAATTTGTTTCCCAAGACATTAAGGCCCATTTCTTCTTGGTCTCCTCCTTGCCCCAGAGGAAGTTTCTTTGAATATTTCTGAATTGCTGAAGGACTCCTTTTGGAACTGGGAGGGCAGATAACATAAAAATAGGGATTGCTTGCAGAATAGTTTTAGTAAGAACTAACCTGCCAGTAAGATTTAAAGACCTGATGGTCCATTTACTGACTTTGTCCTACAACTTATTGATTAAAGGTTCCCAAATGCTTTTGAGAATTGGCTTAGCAGTGAGAGGAACTCCCAAATATTTTGAAGGAAGGGAATCCCTTTGAGAGCCTAGAATTTTGGAGATATTTTTCTGAATAGCAATATTAGTATTGAAGAAAAATATTTTTGATTTAGGGAGATTTAATTCCATACCTGAAGCCAAGGCAAAGAGATTCAGAATTTTGTTATAGGTTGTAGCTTCTTTGACTGTGGGGATTCCCTGTAACATGGTATCATCAACAAATTTTTGGTGAGTCAGGGCCTGACCATTTTCTATTAGCTGCAAAGCTTTTATATTTTCTGTTGCTTTCGCCTCTTGATAGCCCTACCCATACCTTCCATCATGATGATAAAAAGAAAGGGAGAGAGCGGGTCTCCATGTTTGAGGCCTCTTGAAGGACTAAAAATCTCTGAGGGAGAGCCATTAACTAATATAGAAAAACTGGAGGAGGTCACCAGTGCCATAACGTATTTGACCCAATTATGGTCAAATCCAAAAGCAATCAAAATTTTCTTTATGTAGGCCCAGTTTACCTTCTCATAAGCTTTGGCAATATCCAATTCCATGATCATCCCCGCATGCTTCTTGGTTGTTAATGAGTGCACCACCTCTTGGGCTTGAATGATGTTATCAAGAATTTTTTTGCCTTCCACATACCCTGATTGTTCCCCTGAAACAAGAATTAGAAGCAAAGGTTTGAGTCTGTTAGCCACAACCTTAGATATAATATTATAGATTACATTGCATAGGGCTATGGGTCTATATTTATCTAGTGTATGAGCAATGTCCTGTTTGGGGATCAGGGCGATGAAGGAAGTATTGAGCACTTTTAGAATGGTTTTGTTTAACCTGGAGTCCTCCACCACATTCAAAATGTCATGCTTAAAAATATTCCAACACGCTTTGAAGAATTCCACATTAAAACCATTCAGGTTTGGTGCTTTACCATTCTGCATTTCTTTGAGGAGTTCACTAAGCTCCACTTCCTTTACTGGTCTATTAAGGTTGAAATTGTCCTCTTTGGACACCAGTTTCGGTATATTGCTAGTTACCTCCCTAATGAATTTCTCTCTATCTGAATTGTTCTCCTGGGTTATACCTTGGAAGTGGTGGAATACCACAGTTTCTATAGCTTCATGGGAGATTTGAGTCTCCCCCTCCTCATTCTTGATCGAAGAGATTATGTTGTGAGTTCTATTGGCCATGGTGGTTCTATGAAAAACTTAGTGTTACGCTCTCCTTCTTTGAGCCATTGAACTCTGGACTTTTGTCTCCAGAATATTTCCACTTGTTTTAGATTCTCCCATTCTTGAAAATGTTTATCCGCTTGATCACTAATGCCTTTATCAAAGAATTCCTTGATCAGAGCTTGGTTGAGAACCTGCATTTTGCTCTCAACCACCTTTTTCTCCTAAAAAATATTTCCAAAATCCTTCTTGTTCCATTCTTTAAGACGAAGCTTAATGTGCTTTAGTCTTTTGTGAAGAAGGTACATTCTAGTCCCCTGAATCTACAAGTATTCTGACCACCATTTTTCAATGTTGTTGATGAAGTCTTGGTGTGACAACTATATATTTTTAAATCTGAAGGGTTTGTTCCTGGGAGTGCCTATACCCTTAATCTCCAACTGAATTGGCTAGTGGTCTGAGCCTCCAAAGGGAGGAATTTGTGTTGTTACCTCTTTATCTATCAGCATAAGATTCTCAAAGATGAGGAAGCTGTCTAACAAAGAGGCCACTTGGGAACTTCCTCCTCTTTTGTTATTCCAGGTAAAGAGGCCAATATTCCAGTTAGTGTCAACAAGATTCATATTTTCTGAAAAGGATTGGAAAGCTAATGAGTCTTTACTTAGAGCTCTTGTTCCTGCTTTTTTCTCTCAAAAGAGATTTGATCATGTTGAAATCCCCTCCCATGATCCAGGGTATATCTGCATGTCTGTCCCTAAGATCCACTAGGGAATCTAGAAACCTAAGTTTGTCATCTATTCTCTGAGGACCATACACGTTTATGACCAGGACGATGTCCTTTTCTCCTATCGGTTGAATAACAATTGATAAATAATTTTTGGAAGCCTCAACATCCACAATGCCTAATTTGTGGGGGTTCCATAGGGTGAGTATTCACGTTGCTGTATTCTCTGCTTTGACCTCAAGAAACTCAAATTTGCTAAGACATTTTCTATGAATTTGTCTTAATTTTTGAATGGAACATTTCATTTCTTGCATGAAAATTATATTCGACGTTTCTTGTTTCATTTTGTTACTAAGCATTCTTTGATTTCTCCTACTACCTAGACCTCTAATATTCCAAGATGTGAACTTCATTATTAAAGACTTGTAAAGGAGTAGTTGGCTAGATCTTTCATCTTACCTGAATCAATCATTAGCTTTCCACATTCCATTAAGAGTTCATTCTGCTTTTTCCTCCCTCTTTTCTTTCCTAGGTTTCTAGTGGCTAGTCCTAGACTAGTTTTCATCATTTTCACACCTCTGTTGTCCTGCTTATCGCTGCTTTTTCCTCTTTCCAGTGCTTTAGCCTACATTTTCCATAGAAACAATTGTTTTATTCTGTTGAGCTTATCTTGAGTTAACAAATCCACTCCTCCTGTGGTTCCCTGCATCAAGAACCCTTCTAGATCTAGGTTTTCTTTGTCAAGAATTTCCTGTAGTTCATGGTCTTCTAGGCCCATTTTATTCTGGTTCATTTCCCAGTCCATTTCTTATTCAACATCCCTCATTGTAGCTTCTTTCTGTTAGTCAAAATTTTGTGTTTGTTCCTGATTTTCTTCCTTTTCCTTTTCTACAGTACTTCCTTCCATTGCTTGATCTTCTTTTGTGATCTCTTCCTCTTCCTAAAGCACTTGGAATCTGTTTTTCCTACACTGTTTTCCTTCATCTTGAGGTTGTTTCGGTCCTCTTTTACATCCTTTACCTCGATTAACCACTTTCTGGAAGTTGTCTATTTATTTCATTGTGTTAGTTTTGCTCTTGTTTAATTATTTGCTGAGTGGACAGTCTCTGAAAAGGTGTCCATGTTCATGACATTTGCGACATCTGAACAGAATGTGTTCATAGTCTACTGTTTGCACCCATTCTTCATCATAAACTTCCAAGATCACCTCATCAGATAGAGCTCTTGATATATCCATTTCCACACATATTATGGCCAAGGAAGTATATTTTCCCCTTATAGTGGCTTCAGAGGCTTTAACATATGGACCTAATTTATTGCCTATGGCATCTAACGATTCATTTTGCCAGTAATCAAGAGGTAGAGAATAGAGCCTTACCCAGACCAGAACTAAAGTAAAGGTTTCCCTATCTGGAACAAAATTCATCCTCCATGGTCCCATGTAGAGTCCCGCTGCAGCATAGAAGTAAGGCCCTCCTTCAAATAGTCTGTCCTTGTCTTCAATATTCGTGAACACTGTGGAGTACTGAAGAAGGTATGTTTTTATTGATTATTTTGTTATATTTTCTTTAAAACTCATAACCTCTTTGAATTATGAACTAGGTAGATAATAAGAAATCATGACAAAATCTATGGGATTTATACGCAACACAAAAATACTAATAATTTCCATTTATTACGCGGGAAAAGGGAAAAACAAAAGATTGCCATCCCAAAGAAAAAGACATGGCAAAGTTAACTGTTGTCCCTTTGGTAGGGAACCACATGCAAACAAGGTGATCCAAATTGAAGCGTATCAACCAAGGAAGGGAAAAGGAGATATCGAATTGGCGCAAGGAAACAAATGGATAACTGTGGAATAACAGTTTGGCGGGGATCACTATCTTAACTCTTTTTGCATCATTGATATCTCCACTCAGTTGTTATAAAAAGGGATAGCACTGCTAGCCCGAGGGGACGACCTGTTGTTATTCTTATGTAATTTCTCTTTGTATTTGAAACTTTGATCGTCGACTCTCGTTGAGAAGTGATCCACTGTAACTCTGGTTTGATGCTTTAATATAAATCGGGTTGCTGTTTCATCTTTGATCTGGGAATAATCTCAAGTAGTGTGTCCCTGTAGGATAAGGGCCTGGCCCTAGTGGAACACTTGCTCTTGTACCATTATCTTTAATTTGTGCGTTGTTTTCATTATCAGATTTGTTTGTTAATCTGATGTGTTTTGTTATTTTACATCACGGTTCTATTATATTTTATTTATGTTTGACTGAGTAATATCATTCTCTGTGATAGGAATGCTATATTGTTCATTTTCAATTTGTAACACATTGTTGTTCCTTTAATCATTAATATAATATTATTGTTCCTTACAGAATGCTATTACTGTTTAAATACAGAGCAACCGGGTTGTAATGTTCATAAGTTGGTATTATTGTATTCATCTACGGTTTACACTTAATCGCGATTGTTGTTCAATTGACATTGCTATTCCATTACAAATTACAATTGTTATTCTTTGTAACTGAGATTGATATTTGTGGTATCGAAGTCAGATTACTGTTTCTCTCAATATTAAAGCGTGTCGTGTGTGTTATTTATTTTGGTTTACTGTACATTTATATTTGACTCTAAGTGTTGTTATATATTTCATTGCTAATCAGCTACTGTTCTATTTCTATTTGCTGTCTGATTTATCTTTAGAGTAAAGATTGTTATCTGATTCTTGTAGGATACAATTGTTGGATTTATTTCCTTAGACTAAGGTTTTGTTGTTTATAAGAACTAGTTGTTGTTCGATTTCTTAGTTGTCGTTCCATTCTCTAGTTGTTGTTCCATTTTCTAGTTGTTGTTCCATTTCTTGTTATCATTGCTTTGGTGTGCAGAACGATTTGAGACTATAGTGAGCATTGACATTTGTTGTTGAGTTTCCAGGTTGATGATCTGTTCCTTGATTATCTTCAATTACATCAGTTTACAGAGGGATGAGTTACTTTTACTATACCCTTGACTCACAATTTGTTCTAGTTTTCTGAATGCATGATTTAAGTCTTAAGATGCTTTGTTGTAAGTAGATCTCATTTTGAGCATTAGTTTACCCTTGTATTTTGAATGCTATACTACTAGCATTACTCTGACAAATGACAGCCTCAAACTGAGTACATTCTTTGAGATAACAAATCGTTCCTGGATTGATAAGTAAATATGGGGTAAATAGAGGTGAAAAAGACCCTTTTTACGGCTCGACATTTTGGTGCCATTTCCAGGGAAGAGTGTAGCCATTTGTTTATTCTTCAGAGTAGTGTAAGAACCTGTTAGGAATGAATTGGGTTTTAAAAATGGAAGGTAAGAACTTGCATGCAAGTATGTAATAACCCTGCTCCCCTACCCGATTTCCTACAAATTTGTTGCTATTTTGTTTGGGTAGAACTTAGCAGTTGATTTGTGTGCATGATTAAGCAGAAAAAGCCAGAAAAGAATCCCAAGCCTCTACCCAAGCCTGATAAAGCTAAGGGGCCGGTGACCCTTGGCCGATCAACCTTTATAGACGAAATCTTTAAGAAAGCAAAATTTTAGCCTTCAGTAGGACCTAGAAAAGTTACTTCTAAACAGCCTGCTAGTTCCCTTCAGGCCATAGGATCACCATCTGTAGCCTTTGCTAAGGTGCACAATCAAACTGAAGAGCAATATTTTCAAGAAATTGAAAATTCTAGCACAAAATCATTGCAAGAAGGGAACCTTAGCAACCTCTGTGAAGGAAGAGGAGAAACAAGAGAGACTGAAGAACCAAGACCTCCTCTTGGGATAATTTAGCCATTAAGTAGCCCAGATAAGGGAAGCGCTGCAAAAATCATTTATAACAAAGTTGAAGAAACTCAAGAACCTGAACCTCCCCAGACATTAGGCACTCTCATCATCCCGGATAAAGGAAGTGTTGTTAAGGCCATTCCCGGTAGATCCATTCCCCCTCGACAACCTAGGAATACCCTCCTAGATATCCGAGAAGGTTATTGGCATATATTTGAGAAAATGGCCCAGAACCAGCCAAACTCCAAAAATTCTACACTGCAATACCCCATTGTGGATACTACAGCTAATGCACCTATGAAAGCAATTCCTCTCCAGCATATCCCTACATTCCATGGCCTTACATCAGAAGATCCCGATGCATTCTTATTTGAATCTGATGTGTTGTGTAGAGGATATGACTATACCACCGATCACCAGAAATTGAAATTATTTCCCTCTACATTAAAAGGGGATGCTTTAAGATGGTTTATGGGATTGGGTGGTGGTGTTATAAATAACTGGGACCAAATGAAAGAGTCTTTTCTAAAAAAATATTAAGACTATTGCAAGTCCAGGGAGTTAAAAGATGAAATATTTCAGATGGTAGCTAGACCAAATGAAACATTAGAAGAGTATGTTGAACGTTTCCAGTATAATATTCAAAGATATTCTTATGCATCATTACCCTTACCTGATAATGTATTAAAAACATCATTAATTAGGGGAATGAAGGATTGAAACACTAAGTATTATGGGAAAAGGAGATATTTATCGGGAAAATTTTGCTGACATTATTAATCTATGTATCAGGAGCTCTAGAGGCAGCACAAGACTAAAACCAGCAGAACATGATTGGTTTGCAAGAGATAACAGAATTTCAGCAGAGGGAGTAACTCGTGCAGAAATTGGAAATTTATTAGAAAATTTAAAAACCGACATATTGGGGACACTGACAACACAACTTGATATTATGCAGGCCAACCAAAAGCAAGCAGAGGCAAAGCATAATTTGGCAATATTCTATCCCAGATGCAGAAATAAACACAACCATAAGGAGTGTCCACTAGATGTAGTCCAAGTTTGTGCCATTTGTACAAAAGACCACTCTACAAAGAGCTATACCTCACTTTCTAGATTGAAGGTAGTATACAAGGAAGCAGAAGAAGAGCCAGAATCAGTGTATCTACTCAATCAACGTCGTCAATGGCAGCTGCGACAATCAGGTATGTTCTCAGACCTAGCTTCTCCTTTTCAGCATCCACAATATCGTGCTCAACAATATAATACAATGTGGAAAAATCAACCTCCCTTCCCGAATTGGTCATAGCAATCATTTCCTTCATCATCTCCATGGCCGAACTCAAGCAAGCCAACCCAATTGGCCAAATTTTCCCTATACCCCACCATATTGGCAAAACAATGTATATCCAGCACAATGGTCCCCTCCTACTTCTCAGAGTCAAGCCTGGCAGACAAGCTAGTAAAGACCGATGAATCAGCCAATAGAAATTATTCTGCTCCCTCAACCTACACTACCAGCATTACAACAAAACCCCCAGTCTAACTTAAGACCACAACTCCCAGCTTGACCCAACCCTAATCCGAATAATAGACTGGTCCAATCTATTCAAATAATTGAAACACCACAGATAGGAACCGATCTAAAGGAGTGTAATGACCTTCAATTAAGATCTGGGCGCATCATTCAAACAGAGGGAGATAAACCAACTCAAGTTGAAAATAAGTTACCTATAGAACAACCGCCACAAGAAGAGGATGTGACCAGACAACAAATTCATGATCAAGCAACCACATCCTCTCCCCCATTCCCAGAACGATTAATTATACCTCGACCTATACAATATCTTTATTTTGACATTCTGGGAGAACTAAAAAATCTGTACATAAAAATCCCACTCCTCCAAGCCATTCAAGCAATCCCAATATATACAAAGACTATCAAAGAGCTATGTATAAAGAAACCAAGGAGGAAAATAACAAATAACCCAAAAGTCCAAGTAGTTGGCACTCTATCCGAGTTATTATCAGGAAAAGAAACACCCATTAAATACGAAGACCCAAGAAATCCAATAGTAACCGTACAAATCAATGGACAAACCTTCTCAAATGCCTTAGTTGATCTAGGAGCTACAATTAACATCTTAACAGCCACCACTTGCCAAAAACTAGGCATTACATCAGTTGAACTGACCTCCACTTTACTAGAATTGGCTAACTGATCTGTGGTTAGGCCAGAAGACACACTACATGATGTCATGGTATCCGTTGACTCCTAGGAGTACCCGGTCGATTTTCTGATAATAAACCCCAAAAACCAACTTGATGGACATCCATTGATTTTAGGCAGACCTTGGCTTGCAACTATCAATGCTTATATTGGCTACCGACAAGGCAGTATGACCATAACTAAGGGGGCAAATATCAATAATCTAGCTTTATATCCCCCAGCGCATCCAAGTGTCACTGTCATGCGGAAAGAGTTAATCTTGCGGAAAAAACCAACCTCCCTAGAAGCCTAAGACTTTCTAGTGACAAACAAGACAATTAAGAGCAATCCTTCTCTAAATATGCATTTACCATACAAGAAATCAAGTGTTTAGATCCTACCTGTAGTCCAACGTTGTTGTAGTAGTCCAGCCTCGTCGATCCGGATGAGCTCCTCCTTCACTTCGAAACCTGCATTCACTAACAATCAAACGATTAAATAGCACCTGAATATCTCATAAAATAAAACATATTCAACATACAAACCAAGGAGTATATGAAACAACTCATTAATAACAAATTGTTGAGAAGAATGGACTTATTTGTATTAATAGGAAACAAAAAGAAACCATTACACCTGAGCCTTGGTGTTGTGAAAGTTCCTCCCAGGGTCCAGCAAGAGTTTTCCTTTACTTTGATAAGCTCACCCACTTTCCAAATGAAACAAGAAAGGATGGGAATCTATCCTCACAAGCTTCTAAAGGAAGTCCTAATTCCAGCAGCATCTACCCTTTGGAATGTCAGCTTCAACCCTCCCCTCCTCTGGCCCAATGCCTGTATTTATAATGTTCTAGAGGAAGTTAATCAGGTGCACCATCAATGGGATACTCCCCTCTTTTGGATGGGGTAGTTCCTCTCTTGATGGGATAAGTTCCTCTTTCATAGGGATTCATGAACCATCTGGAGGCGCTCAATACACATCAAACAATCTTCTAGAATGCTCTAGAAATGACCACAAGTAACTTTTTTAAGATGAAACTCGTGCCTTTTGACCTTTACAGGAGTACACACCCATCCCTTGACTTACATAGCATACAAGTACGCAGGTACAATGAGATTAGGATGCGTACACGCAGGCAAGGTAGAGAGAACCTGCGTACCCAGAGATAAACATGTTTTTTAAGGACTTTCTCTCTTGCTTGAAGTTTGACATGGAGAGCAGAGGTATAAGGCTTGCCCAGGAGGATAGTATGACTATTGATGGAGCCATACTAACTGCAGATAGTCATGGTGACAAATTTTAGTGTAACAATCACAATAATAAAAAATAACAAGCAACTTGTATCATAACTCACCGAAAATATTAGATCTCCATTAACCATAGAAGAGGCCCTCGATTTCAAAGACCAAATAGAAGATGATACCATTAACAATTTTATTAGCCAAGCTGAATCCAGATCCCACATACAATGTCACATGATAGAAGTAGCATTTGATAATGAATTAAAAGAAGATCCTCTTAAAGATACACATGATCAAACAATACCTACTACCTTTGTCTCAAATAGCAAAATTGTAGAAATTGAGCCAGGAAAGACTTTAAACATTAATGCCAACCTGACTTTCGAACAAGAAGAGAAGCTCATCCAACTACTGAGGAAATACAAAGAAGCATTTGCATGGGACTATCCTGATATGAAAGGAATTGATCCCCAGTTATGTACACACCACATTTACATAGAAAAAGATGTGAGACCTCTTCACCAACCACAAAGGAGACTTAACCCTCATTTAAAAGACATTGTAAAAGCTGAACTTCAAAAACTTTTAGATGTGAACTTCCTATACCCTATCTCCGATAGTAAATGGGTCTCTCTGCTTGTTGTGATACCAAAGAAGAATGGAAAGTGGAGGATTTGTGTAGATTATAGAGAGCTAAATAAAGAATCACAAAAAGACCACTTTCCCCTTCCATTCATTAACCAAGTATTAGAAAATTTGGCAGGAAAGAAATTCTTTTCTTTCTTAGATGGCTTCAGTGGATACAATCAAATTTAGATTGCCCTCGAAGACCAAGGCAAAACCACTTTTACTTGTCCTTGGGGAACATTTTCCTACAGAGTCCTACCTTTTGGCTTATGCAATGCCCATACCACATTTCAAAGGGCTATCCTCAACATCTTTTCAGATTTAATAAATGAAGGGCTCGAAGTATACATGGATGATTTTACACCATACAGAGACAATTTTGACCCAGCATTGGACACACTGGAAAAAGTCCTGCAGCTCTGCATTGCCACTGGGCTTTGTTTGAGCCATGAAAAATGCTATATGGTGATGACCGAAGGACTTATTCTAGGCCATTATATCTCAGAAGCGGCATACAGGTAGACCTAGCCAAAATTCAAATAATTTTGCTAATTCCCACTCCTACCACTCAAATAGAGGTACGCAGTTTTCTTAGATTTTCTAGTTATTATAGAAGATTTATAGAACATTTTTCGCATATTGCTGCACCTCTATATGCACTGACAGGTAATGTTGACTTTTTTTGGACAGAAAAATGTGATCGTGCTTTCCAGGATCTGAAGAAGCTTGTGTCAATGACCCCCATCCTTCGAGGTCCAAATTGGGACCTGCCATTTCAAATTTCATTAGATGCTTCATATACAGCTATTGGAGCAGTCCTTGGGCAGGAAGAAGATAAAAAACCATATGCAATTTATTATATTAGCAAGAACTTATCTCATACTAAATTGAATTATACTGTTACTGAGAAGGAATTTCTAGTTGTAATACATGCTGTCAATATGTTCAGGCATTACATTACTGGATACCCTGTTATCTTGTATACAGATCACTATGCCATAAAATATTTAGCAAATAAACCAATAAAAAATGGTAGAATAACTAGATGGCTGATTTTATTGCAGGAATTTGATATCACCATCAAAGACCTTGCAATTGACGATGTTAAATTTCGATATCAGATTTCTAATCCGAATATCCAACTCAGGGAACCATTTAATTATGATAACTTTAAGTTAGTCGTTGATCGCTTGAACCTCTATGGTGAACTTATCTTGAAGGCAGGGCCATCTTGGTTAGGATACAGGTTTCGAAGTCTGATTATTTGGCACCCTGCACCTAGATACCAAGCCCTGTATGAGATGCCCGAGGGTCAGACAGACCATATTTTTGAACACCTAGTTATGCATCATGGTTGTAGACCACCACATGAGATCCCATCTCCAACCTACTCTCTCACTGCCTTACATGTCAGCTACAATGTTTCCATGAGGGCATGAAAAAGGGTAAGTAGGGTGGTGTATGGAGTACTGAAGAAGGTATGTTTTTATTGATTATTTTGTCATCTTTTCTTTAAAACTCATATTGCATCATGAACTACGTAGATAATAAGAAAACATGACAAAATCTATGGGATTTATACGCAACACAAAACTACTAATAATTGCCATTTCTTATGCAGGAAAAGGGAAAAATGAAAGATTGTTGTCCCAAAGAAAAAGACAGGGCAAAGTTAACTATTGTCCCTTTGGCAGGGAACCACATGCAAACAAGGCGATCCAAATTGAAGCATATTAGCCAAGGAAGGGTAAAGGAAATATTGAATTAGCGCAAGGAAACAAATGGATAACTGGGGATTAATAGTTTGGTGATTCCGGATCTCGAGGGATCGCTATTTTAACTATTTTTGAATCATTGATATCTCCGCTTGGTTGTTATAAAAAGGGGCAGCACTGCTAGCCTCGGGGGATGACCTGTTGTTATTCTTATGTAATTTCTCTTTGTATTTGAAACTTTGATCTTCGACTCTCATTGAGAAGTGATCCACTGTAACTCTGCTTTGATGCTTTAATATAAATCTGGTTGCTATTCCATCTTTGATTCTGGAATAATCTCAAGTAGTGTGTCCTTGGAGGCTAAGGGCCCGGCCCTGGTGGAACACTTCCTCCTGTACCATTATCTTTAATTAATGTGTGGTTTTCATTATCAGCTTTGTTTGGTAATCTGATGTGTTTTGTTATTTTACATCACGGTTTTGTTATATTTTATTTATGTTCGACTGAGTAATATCGTTCTCAATGATAGGAATGTCGTATTGTTCATTCTGACTTTGTAACTCATTGTTGTTCCTTTAACCATTAATATAACATTACTGTTCCTTGCAGAATGCTATTGTTGTTCAATTACAGAGTAATCGGGCTATAACATTCATAAGTTGGTATTACTGTATTCATCTATGGTTTACACTTAATCGCGATTGTTTTTCAATTGACATTGCTGTTCCATTATGAATTACAATCGTTATTCTTTGTAACTGAGATTGATATTTGTGGTATCAAAGTCAGATTATTGTTTCTCTCAATATCAAAGCATGTCGTGTGTGTTATTTATTTTGGTTTACTGTACATTTATATTTGACTTTGAGTGATGTTTTATATTTCATTGCTAATCAATTGCCATTCTATTTCAGTTTGTTGTCTGATTTATCTTTATAGGAAAGATTGTTATCTGATTCCTGTAGGACACAATTGCTGCCTTTATTTTCTTAGACTAAGGTTTTGTTGTTTATAAGAACTAGTTGTTGTTCCATTTCTTAGCCATCATTCCATTCTCTAGTTGTTGTTCCATTTTCTAGTTGCTGTTCCATTTCCTGTTATCATTGCTTTGGTGTGCAGAACGATCTGAGATTGTAGTGAGCATTGACATTTGTTGTCTAGTTCCCAAGTTGATATGTTCCTTGATTATCTTTAGTTACATCAGTTTACATAGGGATGAGTTTTTGTTACTGTACCCTTGATTGATAATTTGCTGTAGTTTTCTGAATGCATGATTTAAGTCTTAAGGTGCTTTACTGTAAGTAGATCTCGTTTTGAGAATCCGTTTACCCTTGTATTTTGAGTACTATACTACTAGCATTACTCTAACAAATGACCGCCTCAAACTAAGTACACTCTTTGAGATAACAAATCGTTCTTTGATTGATAAGTAAATGTGGGGTAAATAGAGGTGAAAAAGACCCTTTTAATGGCTCGACAAGCACCACCGTAAAGAATCCCTTGGACCCAAGATGTAGACCTATACTTCCTTCAGGTTTCTAGTGGTATTTAATCCCCGAATGTAAAGCTTTTTTAGTGGGTCATAGACCCATGAACTTACAGATGGTGGAATATGTCCGCATGTGCTCTCTGTGCGCCTACAGAGCTGGATCATTTACAATGACCCTGGGTGTTATCTCTGCTTTGGGTTTGCAGGGTCCTTTTTGTTTTTTGTCTTTACTTCCCTGTCTTTTGTCTTCTGTCTCTTTGTCTTTTGTGCCATTCTTTTCCTTATTTATGGCTTCTTCTGTTTCTTCTTCCATATTTCTTTCCCCTTCCTCCCTAGTTCCTCTAGCATTTTCTAGAGGTTTCTTGCTTTTGCTAGCCACGACCTCCTTAAAGGAGGGAGTGGAGCTTCCTCCTCTATAGCCCTCCATAGGGTTCCTTTACTGCTACTACCTGCAAACTTCGTTGTTCACCCTCGTTGTTAGCTCCCGTCTCGTTTTTATTGTTACTTTAATATGTTTTTCTTTGTTACATTTTTCCTAACTGTATATATCTTTAATTCATATATTAATTATTTTTATAATTAATAATAATAGTAAAGATATAATTTATATTTTTTTTATGATTTTTCTACTCTTGACAATTTGAAATGTATCATGATGTTTTGTATGGATTTATGTATATAAATATTTACTACACTAATTATAATTTAAAAATTGTATTAAATATAAAATCACACAATTTTGATATGCAATAATTTATAATTTGAAATACAAAAATACAATACAAAAAGAAAAGAAAAACTAGTGACACATATTAATAAATCCTACATAATAAGTACATTCATCTGTATTGTTTTACTAATTACTTACATCCATCTTAAATCTGATCCATGTTAAATCTGGATCCACCAAATGCTCATAAAAATCAAATCCAGAGTCTAAATGGATCTAAGCTAAAATGTTGGCATTAGATAAGCGAACAACCTACAAGGTGTTGCAATAGGGCTACTACTAGCCATCAATCCTCAAAGACTCCAAAGCCTACATTAAAAGGTGTGACAGTTGCCAAAGAATAAGGATACCAATAGTATTAAATGAGATGCCACTTAAACCACAAGTGCTCATAGAACCATTCAAGCAATGGGCTCTAGATTTTGTGGGATCAATAAATCCACCATCAAATGGAAAGAAGTACATCTTGGTATGTACAAATTATGTAACCAAGTGGGTGGAGGCAAAGGCAGTCGCAAGGGAAACAAAAAATACAGTGGTCACATTCCTCTTTGAGGAAATGTTTGTTAGATTTGGGGTGTTGAGACAGATTGTAACTGATTAGGTTACACAGTTTACTTCAAAACTTATTCGAGATCTTAGGGAAAAGTACAAGATCAAACACAAGAAATCAACATCGTACCATCCTCAGGCAAACGGACAAGTGGAAGCAACAAATAAATTCCTAAAAAACATAATGACAAAGACAATACAGATGAATAGGAAGTACTGGTCAGAAAAGTTAAGAGATTCACTGTGGGCATACATAATAACATGGAAAAACAAAAGTGGGTTTTGTCCATACCAGTTAGTGTATGGAAAAGAAGTCTTATTTCCCATAGAATTTCAGATACACACATTTAAGTTGGCAGCAGAATTAGGACTAGAACTGTTTGAAGAACAACAGAAGCAGATAATGGAATTTAACAAATTGGATGAACATAGACAACAAGTAGTATAACACACAACACTAGTGCAACAACAAAGAATTAAATGGCATGACAGATTCATCAAGAACAAGACATTCAAAAAAGGAAACTAGGCATTATTGTTCGACTCCAAATTCAAAGATTTCAAGGCAATGTTCACGACTCATTAGCTAGGGCCATATGATATAAGAAATATTCGACAATGGAGCTATTTAGATGAAAACAATTGATTAAGAGTCTACATCATTTTTAGTAAACAAACATAGGCTTAAGGTTTACAATAAGCCTATCAATAGAGAATATTTTGTGAAACAACTGACACAAGAGACAGATCTGGAAGTAATGGAATGACATATCCATATGTATTCCAGTACCCCAAAAGAATAAAAAAAGAATAAAAATAAAAAAATGAAAAATAATAATAATAAAAAGAATTAATAAAATGTTTGCTAGTGAAAACCAGGCAACTGGCACTAAGAAAACAGGAATTCATAAAGGAAAACCAACTCGTTTTGGCCTATATGAATTCACAATTTTTGTTCTACTCTTACAACAACTTGAATTTGCAGAAGATCCTCCAAAGAAACAAGACCTGAGGACAAGTCTTCAGATAAGCAAGGGGGAAGGTTGCAAAAGAAACTTATTTTGCAATGCCGAATTGACGACGAAACTTGTATTGTATGGAAGTTGTGACCTAAAACATTTTTGAAACCATTGGGTAGAAAGGACCTGAGTTGTTAGAAAAAAACATGTATATACTGCATAAAAATGTACATGGCAGTAGGGACCTGAGTTATTTTGAATCAATTGCAGATGGGACCTAAACGACATCAACAATCAATGGACCAGAATCAATGAAGGATGCTAGAACAAAAAGGAGAAATAAAGTTTATTCAATCCATCTTAGACATTTCATCAAAAGACATTTGACCAAAAGACATCATAGGATTTATCACAAATTATGAGGGATTATAAGTACGGTAAGTACAAATTTTTGCTCTTGAAAAATCAATTTTTTTTTAGAAATTTTTAGAAACATGTTAAAATTACAATTAGTATGTGAAAGCATAATTTTACTTACCTTTTTCATTTCACTGCCCTCATCTTATAATTTTTACTTACTCATTTCACTACTCTTATCCTATTATCCTATTCATAACCATTATCCAATATCTAATACTATTATGGTTTATATTTATAATTCCATACTCCATTCCATATCCATTTCATCTCCTAACCATAATTTTTTTTTGAAAGAAAAAAGGATCAGAATAGAGGGTTCAACAATTGAAACCCTAAGAACCTGCAGAACCAATACCAACATTAGTATCATGGAATTAGTCTTAAAACATGACCTAAATGTGGTCATTTTTAAAATTAAAACATGTTATATTGAAATACAAACCTATGGAAGCATGCACATTATAACAAATACAAAGTGGAAATGATTTATTGTAATACATTATAATGGCATATAAGAAATGATACTATTAAAGTAACGAGGGTTAATATAAACACATATAATGCACATACATGTCATTATGATAATCAAAAAATGCATGTTATGAATGCTTTGGAGGAATAAGCCATAGGTAATGGAGGAAGTGGATATAAGGACGATGACAGTTGAATATGGATAGGACCATACACCATGCAATAAAAACCATTCAAATGGAATCAAAACATAACACATGACAAATACGAACCAACAATAATGAAACATATGGTTTGAAAATAATACGATGGTATAAGTGGCATATCAGTCAAGGTCAAACAATGAATGCCGCGACAGTACTAAGGAATGGTATGTGGGACAGTCACGATAGCCACAATGGAATAAGGGACATCCACGATGGAAGCCATCAGAGTAGGTAAATGGTCAAACACAGTTTTAAATACAAACAATCTGCCATTGAATACACAGAGTCTGCAATTGTATACACAGTTGTTGTGAATATCGTTCCCTCTCCACCATCACAACCATTCTAAGGTCTCAGGGAGAGCGACGAGATATTGCGAAAACATTTTTAGCATATGTTTGTGAGCTTGAAATACATGTTTGAGTGAAGAGACACGAGAAAACAGGAAAATAAACCAAGAAGGCAAGCCAGAGGATATAGCGGTTGGGGATTGGAGTGATAAGGAGGAAATCTGGTGAGGATCAAGAGATAAGTTGAGAAGACTAATAAGGAAAGTGGAGTTAGTTCAAAGAAATCTCGTGCGAAATAAGGTAAGATCGAAACTTGATTTTCCTCATTCAATGCAACAGATGGTTATGAGGAAATCACATGATTCTTTCATTAAAATAGAAGTTAAACTCTAAGATAAGGAAGCGCTCAAACTTCTGTTGACCAATTGTCATTAGCCGTCTCTTCCATCATCCAAAGAAGAGATGTTTTGAACTGATATTTAACAAGTGCCAACCATAATAAAATGCAAGTTGGTTGAGTCAAAATCAAAGGAAATCAATATAAGTCATTGTGGGCAGGTAACTCCATTAAATTAGCAAACTGAATGTTTGATTGTAGAACTAAACATTTTTGTTAAGATTTGAGTAATGTCATGAAGGGTTTAGTGTAGTTATGAATACATAAACACAAACTTTTTCCAAGAATAACGAAAATGGAGTGTTAAAGTGCAGATTTGAAAACACATGTTGTCACCAAATTAAAACATATAATTTGATTGTAAGTTTGATTGCATAAACACGTGTTGGGTAATGAAACAAGATGATGAGTTAAGGTTTTATTGCATAAATGTGTGTCTACACCAAATTGTTCAATAAAATAGAGCATTGAACTTACAAAGGAATGCATAAAAATGGTCCGTTAAATACATAGTGACTTCAAAAACCACAGCTTTATTGTGTAAACAGTGAGTTCAAAATGCAAAAAATCAAGGGTTGACTGCATAGACAGTGGATTTAAATGCATAAATGGTAAATTTTATTTCATAAATAGTAATATTAATTGCATACATAGTGTCATAAATATGACAAATAGTAAACGAAGGAAAGAACTCCAATTTGTTTATGAATGAGATCTGAATAATGGTGTTGACATATGATTTTTTTGACATAAGAATGAGTTATGAGAAGTCACAAGGAATTTCAAAAAGAAAAAAATCATGAGATGATTTTATTTAAAAAAAATAGAGATCAATTTCCAAGTCTTCATTTATAAACAATGTTATTCATGAAGGAATAATTTTTGTATGGGTAGAACAGGGATGTGGTAGAAAAGGACAGAGCTGAGAATGGATTTTGCATCAGAAAAGGTAGTTTGATTTTGATTTTTGGTCATAGATGTTAATAAAAAAACATTGATTCATTGATTGCAAAAAACGAAAAACAAAAAGAAGCTTGGTTTTATCATTCTAAAGAATAACAAGAGAGAGGTAAGCCTTCTACAAACTCAATCAAAAAGGATTTGTATGCACAAATGATTGTTATTTTTATTGCTCAAAATGAATTTAATGACAGTAGAAGGGTATATACACTGGTTTTCAGAAAACATGGCCACTAGGATAGAGCCAAAATTTCAAATAGAACAATTGAAGAAGGAAACAATAGAAAAATTGTATCAGGTAGGACTTATAGGTTTTTTACAAAGATTCAATGGTCACAGTGAGCGGATAACCAAAGAATTTGGGAATAACTATACTCAGGAGAAAACAAGGGTAGGGAACCTACTTATTGCAGTGACTTAGGAATACATTTCCCAAGCACTAGACCTTCCATTTAAAGCGAAAAGTTATCACAAGGGTGTACATTTCAAGAAGACATCCTAGACTTTCTTCTTGGAGAAAAATAGGAAAGGAACCTTTGACGGGGCCAAAGATATGCCCAGGGCGTGGTTCAATGAGCCATGGGGAGAAATAGTATTGATTATTCAGAAATTCTTCACTTTTGATAGGGGACAGAGTGTGGCACACTTGTATCATGTTAGACTCCTCCAACACATTAAGGGGGAAGTCAAAATAAACCTGCCATACTTCTTATTCTGAAGTCTCATTAAGATGATAGAATAAAAAATAAATGAGAATAAACCAAGGGAGGCACAAGTCTATCATTAAGGGCTCATAAAAATACTTGTATAACATAAAGTTAAAACACATGGCCTAACTTGGAGAGAATTTTTAAATCAAAACTAGTATCAGGAACAAGTCATTGAGGCACAGAAAATAGTAGATTAGGAAACCAGGGGCATTATGACTTAACCATTTTATCCTAGAGCAATATCCAAGAAATAGACCAACACTATCACGGGTTAAAAGGAAACATCCACCATATCCACTCCTAGGAAGCCTAGGAGGAAGATCTCAGTAGAAACAAGCAGCAGGGACCAAGAAGTACAAATTGTAGAAACATGTTCTACAAAGAAGCAAGTAGAGGATATCATTGAGAAGCTAGAGAAAGAAGCTCTAGAGAAAGACTCTTATTTTGATGATGTGGCAGCAACATCATTTGCAAAAGACACATAGGAACTCGAAAAAGAGTTACACTTGAGCAAAATTAAAGAATTAACAGACCAATTAGAAATAAATAAGATTTTGGAAAAGCACTTGAAGAAGGAAAACAAGACAAGTAAGAAGAGAAATGCAAAGCTAGTTAAGAAAAATGAAAAATTAACTGAAGAAATAGGAAAACTAAAGAGAAAGAATGACATACTTTGCAAAGAAGCATTCAAGTGGCTTAAGGAAAAGAACACGTGGAAAAACAAATATGAAAAATAGATGGTCAATGCTACTTTGTATAAAGAAGAACACAACATGGGGATAGACTATCTATTAGAGGTAGCATAGAAGGAGGCATCAACATCTGGAACAAGATACGCAACAAGGGTAAGGAGGTCCAAGAGTAAGAAACAACCATGAGGACATGCTTGAAGATCAGCAAGGGAGAGATGTTGGCCTTCAGTTTTAGTCCATTTTTGCTTAAGGAAACTTAGTTAACTCTTATATTATCCATCCATTTTCCATCACATTCACCTCATTTTGATGTATTTTATGCACATTCATGTATTTAATTTTAATTTTGAAATTTCTAGAAGTTTTTATGAAAATTGAATTTCAAGTGCAATTTTTGGATAGATCAGAAATTCCTGTAATAGCTATATGGATGTCATACTTGCATGACACTTGGGCTCGAGTTGGATACATGAATGAAAATATTGGGAACTATAATTGAACTAAATTCAATTGGTTCATTCAAAACAAGCTAAACCAGGCCCGGTCAAAGCTAGTCAAACATGACCAGTCATCTAGAAAATCCCTAGGAAATATGGCAATTTTGTGATTTCATGGGATTGTCCATATTTTTAGTGATAGATTGGATGGATTTGACTGGGATAGATGGATATGAGTAGATAGAGTTGTTAAATATATTTTATATTAGTTTGTTTCATGATCTTCTATTTAAAGCCAAAACTTTGAAGGCTTATGTGTGTAGTTTTTGTATAACTTTATGCTGAGACATTTGAATATTTGAAGATAATTTGAAGAACTTGTTCTACTTCCATTTTGTTCTTCATTGGTGTGGATGAGTGACTGAAGTTTTAGTAGTTGATAGTATATTCAATTGTGCAAGGCAAGGGTGGAGGGCCCCCACTCCAGATTAAGTACACTTCATTATTAAACTAGCTTAAATTTTCATGTACTAGTTGCGTCAGAATTATTCGCTTGTTTTGTTTCAGATTTGCTTACTTGAATTGACGAGTAATGATTATATTTTTGATGAATCATAGCTTGTTTATCACTTTGATAAGAAGGGACAACAAAGGGTTCAAGTTAAATCCTCCTTCTATTGAATTAATGGATCAAAACTAGAATTCATCTTTAGTGTGTTTAAGTAGTTTTATGCAATTTCAGTTTCTAACAATGGAACAATGATGAGTGAATTGTGATGAGGAATACCACACAAAAATAGGGGTGATTTTAGGGGCGAATGTTCGCCCCTTGGTGAAATTAAGGGGTTTTAAATTTTTAGTGGGCGAATATTTTGTATCATAGTACATTTTTACAAATCACCTCAAATAGCCCACCTTATTTTAAGGGAGAGGGTAAAAAAGGTAAATTTAGCCCTTGAATTAGGAGTTACAACCTTCCATTCGCCCTAATTTTCAAGAATAGGTTTTATTTAAGTGAATCC
>APFE030232870.1:73177-102210 GCA_000404065.3 Pinus taeda
ATTTTTTATAAATTAAAAATAGTAATTTTTAAGCTCCAGGTTTATGATAACCCATGGTATTGACCCATGGTATTCATGTGAGCATAGACTATTTAAAGGGGAAATTCTATCTTAGATCCATCTTAATTCTGGGTCTACCAAGTGCTCAGAGGGATAAATAGATTTCATCCCCCTAAGAGTGGTAGATGTGGAGTTAAGATGGATATAGGTTGGTTTTTATGATAATGAAGATATTAAATAGACTTAGGAAATTATATTGTAAAAACATCTTAAGGTGAATGGTTAAAGCATAGACATTGGACAAGTATATTTGTATACTTCTGTTTTAAACTGAAACAAATCCAGGGCTAAAAGGAATGGATTGATTGCACTAGCCATCCTTCTATAACTTTCCAACATATGCTGGAGTAAACAGATTGTAATTTGGGTAATTTTTCTAATTGCAAACGGAACATACTTTTGTATTGGCAGGGCGGTTACGAGGTCCCTAGAAGTGGAGTAAACATATTGTAATTTGGGTAGTTTTTCTAATTGCAAACAGGAACATACTTGTGTATTGGCAGGGCGGTTATGAGGTCCCTAGAAGTGATGAATCTGAATTTTTCTTGGTTTTATATATAGTATTAGGTTTTTTCTCATGCTTTCTGTGAATGGCACAGGTGAATTTTATCTTACACCCACAGATGAATTTTATCTTACACCCACTAGATTATTGATATGTAATTTTGGTAATTTTGATTTCAAAAGATATTTTAAAGAAATGCAATGATTTCATTGTGTATTCAATAAACACAAGATTTTATAATTGAGTAAAATATTCGCCATGCCTGGTGAGAGATTCGCCAAAAAGTTATATATACAAATCATATTATTGATAAAATCGCCTTCCATTTTTCCTATATACCATGGATATTCGCCCATTTATTATACATGTAAATTTAGGGGGGTTCTTAAAACTTTCCCTGCCAAAGATATCTTAAGTTAGGTGTCTCCTTCATTGTTTAATCATGCATCATGAGTTGTTGTTAATTAATGATTGTTGATTTCTTTTCATTAAGCGATATTGCATAGGAAGGACACAAATGGATCTCTTAAGTTAAGAGCCACCTCATCTTACATACATTGCAGAAGTGAATTAGAAATTGTCTAAATATATTTATATTTGTAATATGCACTTCCTTAAATCCTTATATTTTATTTTCTAAGTTTGGCTACATCTGATATCCATACATTGTGGACATGCCTCGTTTTACAAACCTGGATTGTCAATGAATACTTGTGTTAACTTGTGTTAATAAATTAGCTCCACACTGGCAGTAGTAGTGGAATGATCCATCAACAATGTAAAGTTTTGAAAAACAGTCTCAAGTTAAATTGGTTTTATAATTCCCTCTTTGAAAAATATTTGGGAACTAATGTATCTAATAAACGATGATTTTATCAACTAAAATACCTCAAATAATGGCTTGATAAATCTACTATCATGCCTCTACACTATCAAAGTTCTATAATATACATAATTATAAATATCATTATCAATTGCAAGGTTTAGAATTACCTTTTTGCAACCATCTTTGGCCATAATATCATATAGGTTCAAAGTTACAACTAGACTGTTCTTTTAATAACGTCATGGAACTCCTACACTTTCACCAAAAACCTTTGATATAGAAAAATGTATCCCAACATAGAATCTATACCATGAAAAATAAAAGCTTCTAATCAGAATAAAAAATTTACTTCTTATAAGGATTTTGGTGCAAGAAATGGAAGGATAGTACACAAAAGAAGAACAGAGAACCAATCATCAACAAGTCGACCATCATAGTAAGTAGTCTAAAGCTAGAAAACATTTGATAGTTTCCAACTAACTCTAATTTATATCTAGTTTTGATCAACATACTAAATTGTAGATGACAAAACACAAATTATGACCTGAGCAATCGTGAAACAAAAGATAGCTACAAATGACAAAAGAGACGGCATGAGAATGGAAGATGTAAAGAAATGATTCAAAAAAATTTATACCCAATAAGAACATCAAAATAACAACAATAAACATATAACATCTAATTTAATATTTATAATGAAAAATGTAACATGCATTACGAAATAATCTACTTACTTGGCGAATGGAAAAAACATTCTCTATATCCTCTTTGTTCCAAAGATCTTCCTGTAATCATAAGCACAATGTCATTTATAGTACCATTTTTCTATCATTACACCATATCCATAGTTTAATGTATATTCAAAGATATAATTGATTCTTCTAAAAAACAAAATACAACTAATTTACAGAGGAGGCTTCACTATTTCAAATGACATGAAAATTGAAGTCTTTTTGTCCATGATGATGGATGTAATGTCCTTTCAAAATATCAGACATTTTACAAAATTTACACACAAGTCAATGTCCAAAATTCAATCATCATGGTTTTTTGTTGAAATCAATGCAATCCAAAGGTGATGCCAGGTATAATTAGTTAAAATGATCTCTCTAAAAAGTGAATCTTCTCAAAAACCACAACAAGAGAAGCCTTATCAATTTAAGGATAAGGATATATTTTAAGGAAAATATGAAAGATAGGTCAGGTCATTTAAGGAATTATGTTTTGTTAATGTTCTTACCAATTTGTTTTCTTGAAGTTAAAAGTTCTTAAAATTTCAAACCCTGCAACTGAAATCATAGTGTTTTATACGAATTATTTTTTTAAGATGAATTTTTTGGGTTATATTAAATTAAATTAAATTAAAATAAATAATTTATACCTTCACCTATCATAAATTCTTATCAATGCTCCCAATACATTCTCCCTTGTTTTTTCTGCTAAAGTGATTGTATTCTATGTGCCTAAACACCAATAGAAGGCTCAATTTTGTGCCTCAAGAGATAAATTCTATCCCTTTACTTGAAGCAATGCAGCTTTTTCATTTGGCTAAAATACATGTCATTGTTGAAAACCTTGATATTGGAACAATTCCATATGGATGTGCTTAAACCTGAATCAACCTGTCGGAAGATTGATCCATGTGGTGCACCAAGGTTGAAGTGATTGACTTCATAGTTCAACCATGAATAATTAATAATTATGTATAGTAATGTTATATTATCATATTCATATTCATGTTCTACTATTATAGCATATATATTTATGTTCTGTTACTATGTTAATGTATATTGTCCAAACTTTTATGCCTTGATTATAATTTATAGGTGAAACTGCAGCGTTGAAGAGATAAAAGGTGTAAGGTAAATAACTTATTTTTCCATTGCATCCATGGGGGGCATCATGCTTCTTCTATCCCAGTAGGAAGGAAGAGCTTACCTACCATCATAAATCCATCCATCATTAAGGAACCTTGAATACAATATCGCCAAGTCCATTTCATTTGTGGCTTTAATTCCTCTATATTTTCAGTATCGAGGGAAAGCTTTCCCTTAACTAATAATTACATTGAAGGAGCCATGAAATTAGATGTGTGTTAAACCAAACATAATTTCACTAAAACTTATGACATTATGGAATTATGTGGACCTTGCCATAAGCCATTATGATAGTTTAGGTGTTTTGAGGGAAATTATTGTATGGAGTCATTCACTCTAATATCAATCGGAAAATAGATTACTACATTTCTATATCCTTGTTTAATGAATACCAAGGCAGACTTAATTGATGTGCAGCGTGATGAATATCCATCGGCTTGAATTTTGAAACTATCTCATGTCTCTTCAATTGAGGATAACTATACAAAGCTACATTGTCATACTTATTCCTCTGTACCTTCAACAGATCATTGATGGTATAATTAGTACACAAAATAATTTTCTAATTATGACATGCAAAAAATAGTTGGGAATAAAAGGACTATCATTTCATGACAACAATGAAGTTAGATAACAAACATTAGCTCCTTTGATTTTTCTAGCCTCTCAGAAACCCTTAGATCTTTATGAAGATTCATAATAACTATTTGAAAATGAGACTAAATCACCACATTTTTTTCAAAGAGATTCACCCATTCCCAAATATAGATTCTAGTCTACGCAACCTTCCAAAACTTTTATTAAACAATTCATATACATCCCATTCAGAAATGTTGTCAAACGTTTGACATGCATCTTGTTCAGAGAGTTTCTTGAATAGTTCCCATGCATCCCAGGTTTTCCAAACAATTCCCATGAATATTAGCTCCATAAAATTGAACTAAGGGGAGCACCCTGATACGATAACTTAATAACCCTATCCACCAATGGATGATTGATAGAGAGATGTTGTATACCAATTGAAACTAACCAAGAAAAAAATAACCAAATTCCAAACACCAATAATTAATTGAAAATGCATGTGGCATGCAACAAAATGGTTGAGCTAAATTTTGGAACAAAAAGAAATGTCATACCAAAAAAAGTGACGATTTTGGAAAAATCACTAATCAACTAAATTCCACACTCTCTTCACCACTTCTTCAACATGGTTATCTAAATTTCCCTATAATGCAGAGGGGACACTTAATATGCTCTCTATAATGAAGTTATTTAAAACCTGTATATAAAACAAAAACAAGGGTAGTTTTATGTGCCAACCAAACATCATAGAGCTCCCTATCAAATTGCTTTTCATCAGAAGTTTTTCATAAAAAATTCCAAGAAACAAAGTATATACTAGAAATTAGGTATTAAAGTTCCATTTGAGTGTTACAGTATTTTCTGCCAGAGTCCAATTGTAAGAAAATTTTTGACTTGTTAAAAATTCTAAATCTCTAGATTGATGAGAAATTTGGTATGCACCTAGAATATCGATAATTGGCAAAAACAATGAGGAAAATATGGATAAGTTAATTGCATACTCTTATCGATCATTTATTTGCACACTAGTCATATGTTAGGCAAATTTGGAGTGAACCAATAAAGAGAGAAAATGGGAAAAATAATTGGTGAGGAGAAATGTTGTTAATCTGCTCTGAAAATTGGTACCAGAGATAAATCAGTAGGTGTGTTCATGGGAGCCTCCCATTATTTGTGTTGTGAGGGCTTTGTCTTGCTAGAATATCCCAAGACAAAGATAGTCTAGCTAAATAGGTATGCCATCAAATTAGATATGCCATACAAAAAACTTGAAAACATTTTGTCACCAAGAATTTTGAAAGCTCCATAGATCAACGAAAATAAGGCTTCAAGTTTTCTAGATGGAGCCTTTCATGGAACTCTAGGTAGATGTGGAGTTGGTGACATGTTACATTTAAGGGGAACTCATTATATTATTTTCAAGAATGTAGCAAGTCAGGGGACAAATAATAGTGTTGACATCTTTGCTTTATGGTAACCTCTAAAATGGGTGATTGAAAAAGTTAATGATTATATCCAAGTTATGGGGATTCTAAACTATTATGTATTAGGTGAATGGAAGAAGTGATATAGAAAATTTGATGCTAATTTCGTTCTGTGTTTCAGAGCCAAGGTTGGAATTTCAAAATAGACCCACTCATCAAATTTGATGGTTTTCACATTTCTCTAACCCTTATTCACAATTTCAAGGAAATATCTTCACATTTAAAAGGAAATTAAACCGTATTTCATAGGAGAATCACCTCATGATGGACAATTTTCCAGTCAAATTCTATCCCTGTTCAAACCTAAGAATGAAGTTTCCAGAGAAATTTCTTACACTCATATTGCTAAAAAAGAATGAAAATTTAAAGGATATATTATCTACGAAAGTACTATTAGTGCAGGAAGGAACTCTCGTTTAAATAGGAATTCAAGGATGAAGCTATCGTTGCAGAATCCCTTCAATTTTTATAATGAATTCTAGAAAACGGACTAGTAAACTGTCTCAATTTGAATGATTTTGAAGATTCTATGAAAATCCCTTAGTTAAGGAAAATATCATAATGTAATTTTGTGGTGTTATTTTTCAAATCCAGAGAAAAATTCCCTTAGGATGACAAGAATATTTTGTTGTATATTACCCTTCAAGCCTTTTTGTGTTGATGGCAGTTTACTCACAATATTATAAAATTACATAGATTTCCATTATATAACAATGGAGGAGGCCCAGTTTCTATTAAATATAATTATGACAATTAGACAAATACTAATCCCTATGTGACCTTACAACTTACTATAACTAGCTATTTGAGAAATAAAACAACTAGCTCTTTGGAAAATCCAACTTTATTGTCATTGAATTGACAACCTTATCAAAATTATTGGCTAGGTTTCTTGAAGCAACCTACTTGGGTTTCCCAATTACCTTTTGGTATGGATGTTGTTATCATAAGCCTAATGCCTTTATTAAAATTGATTTCAAAGTTTTTTTCCTCCTCAATATGCTCATCACACTTAAATTTTTCCTCATCTCTCGACGGATGACACTAATCATGGATACAACATGGATGGGCAGAGAAACTGCTTTACCTACTGGATTATTGACCCATGATTGTTCAACACCCTTCACCCAATAATTTAGATGATCTCCATAATGCATGTCTCAAACATTTCCTTGATATGCGCAAACCACACACTTCAGTTTTTTTTCCATTTGAATTAAAGAATCCTTCAACCTGGATGCATGGAGGTTACTAATTTCTCTACATTGGAAGCCACCATCTATGAAATTAGTTGCACCCTAGCATTAAGATATATATGGATGAAGATAAGGATAAATTAATATATGCATTTACTTCTACTATTACCTCAAAGGAAAAGTTTATCACTTCACAGTTTGTCTATGTTTTGATTTCTTTCTCAACTTTATTTTCATCAAAAGGTTTTTGCAAAACATTCCAAGCAACAAATTCTATACTAGAAAGTAGGTACTAAATTTCCATCTGAGTATTATAGTATTTTTTTTCCAGTGTCCAATTCTAAGAAAATTGATGGTAAATTTGGTATGGACGTAGAATATGCATAATTGGAAAAAATAATGAGGAAATTGTGGATCAATAAATTTCATAAATTAGTTGCATATTCTTGTGGATTATTTATTTGTTCACCATTCACATGTTAGGAAAGTTTGGAGTGAACCAAGAAAGATATCAAATGGGAAAAATGACTGGTGAGGGGAAATTATGTTAATATGCTCTGAAAATTGGTACCAAATATAAATAAGTAGTTTTGTTCATGGGAGCCTCTCATGCTTTTCTTTGTGAGGGCTTTGGCTTGCTAGAATATCCCAAGACAAATATAGTCCAACAAAATAGGTATGCCATCAAATTAGATATGATATACAAAAAACTTGAAAACATTTTGTCACGAAGAATTTTGAAAGCTCCATAGATCAATGAAAATAAGGCTTCGGTTTTTATAGACGGAGCCTGTCATGAAACTCCAAATTGATGTGGAGCTGGCGACATGTTACATTTATGGGGAAATCTTTATATTATTTTAAATAACGCAACAAGTGAGGGGACAAATAACAACACTGAGATCTACGCTTTATGGTAACTTCTAAAATGGGCAGTTGAAAAAGGTATTGATTGTATCCAAGTTATGGGGATTCTAAACTATTATGTATTTCGTGAATGGTGAATGGAAGAAGCAATATAGAAAATCTGATGCTAATTTCATTATGTGTTTCAAATTCAGGGTTGGAATTTCAAAATAGACCCATTGGTCAAATTTGATGGTTTTCACATTTCTCTAACCTATCTTCACAATTTCAAGGTAAGATATTCACATTTTTACAAAATTTTAAACCGTATTTCACAGGAAAATAACTCCATGATCTGAAATTTTCCCATCAAATTCCATCCCTATTCAGAGCTAATAATAAAGTATCCAGAAAAATTTCTTTCACTCATATTTCTAAAAAAGAATGAAAATTAAAAGGAAAGATTATATGTGGAAGCACTATCAGTGCAAGAAGTAACACTCATTGAAATATGAATTCAAGGATGAAGTTATCCTTACAAAATATGTTCAATTTATATATTGAATTCCATAAAAGAGACTAGTAAACCATTTCTATCTGAATGATTTTGAATGTTATATGAAAATCCCTTAGTTCAGGCAAAGCTCATAATGTAATTTTGTGGTGTTATTGGGTGAAGCCAGAGAAAAGATTGGCCAAGGATGACGATAATATTTTGTTGTAGATTACCCTTGAAGACTTTTTTGGTTGACGAAAGTTGAAACTTATGTCCTCTCCATGTTTCGAAAATACATGTAAGCCTATATTATGGTTTATTCTATGAAATATCATATTTGCAGGTCTATTTTTCCAGAAAAAAATACTAGGAAAAACATGTAAACCTGTATTCTTATTTCTTCTATCAAATGTGAAATCTAAATGTCTTTTTTTCCAGAAAAAAATAAATCTGGAAACTAGAAATTTTCCATGAGTGTTTTAAGTATCAATATATCATATTTAAATTATAAGAAAGGTGTTAACTTGTTCTACATATGGATTTGTTAGATTGATGATAAATTTGACACACATTAATAAGTACTAAATTTATTTAAAACTGAAATATAATAAATGAATAATCACTTACTTGGAAGGTACATGATAGGTATTGGATGAATGGCTAAACATTTTATCTTACCACAGAGTCTTAATATGTTTTGAAATATAAAAATTAAAGCTTCTCATTATATTGTGAAAAATAAGAATAGAGGAAGATTGTTATTTGAAGCTTTTGTCAAGCAGGTTTTAAACATTTGATGTAAGAAGAAAGTACCATTAGTGATGCTAGAAAAGGAGTGCATGGTGAATGTAGTTATCTCTAAATCCTCATTTTAGTTGACAAATATGAAAATGTTCATTATGTTAAAGTGCCCATAATTATTAAAAACACTTATTTAGGAAGTGAAAATGATACTAAAACAATTATAGATAAGAGCCATCCTCTAAAAAACTCAAATAAGAAAAGGTAGAATATTGATATAAATTGCATTTTCAATATAGGACTAATTATTTTTTAAACTCGGTGATATCTACAAAAATTTGTAACCTATAAGTTCATTACATATATACATAGCAGTAAACTCTAGACAAAAGTTTCAACTTATAAGTTCATCAATCACAGACATAAGAGTAAACTCTATGTTTTGTGTTCATTAAATTTCAATATAGTTGTCAAGAATATTGTAATAACCATCCAACTATATACAAAGAGGAGCTTATAAATGCTGTAAATATAGGTTGATAGATAATGCAAACATATAACAATTTGCAAATGTATTTTTAAAATAGCTAAACATTTAAGAGACAAAAATTCCATCACAACTATATAGAATGTATAAATCCAAACAAAAGAATGGCTAAAGATCCAATTTGAAGCCACAATGGATATCAAACTGTCATTTGAAGCCACAAATTATATTCACAAGATGTTTAGGACGCGTGGTTTGGAGTGTCAACAACCTACATGTTCAAATTAATAACTATGAGTTCTTTTTGAAACAACAAAGTTGTAATTCTTTCCTCGCAATGATCAATTTGTCATTTGAAGAAATGATCCTTCTATGCATTATTTCTTCTAAATTGGCAAGTATATTTTTTAGAGAATGAACTTGCAACTAATTGTAAACCAATGTTTAGGAACTATCTTGTGAGAGAAAATAAGAGTGTGGTTCTTCTTGGATATTTGAGTTTGGCAAAATCGAATAGCATTGAACATTATAGTGAATGGAGATTTTCAAGTGTTGCAAAATTTCCATGGTCTTCACACACACATACTAATAATACTTTTCTAACTATATACGAATAGGAGCTTATAAATGTTCTAAATGTATGGTGATAGGGAATTCAAACATATAACAATTTGCAAAAGCATACAGTGGTTTGTACATGTATTTTTAAAAATAGCTAAACATTTAAAAGATAAAAATTCCATCACACCTATATAGAATGTTTAAATCCAATCAAAAGAATGGTTAAAGATCTAATTTGAAGCCACAAATGATATTCAAAGGAGTGTCAACAATCTGCATGTTCAAATTAAGCATCATGAGTTCTTTTTGAAACAACAAAATTGTAGTTCTTTCCTTGCAATGATCAATTTGTCATTTGAAGAAATGACCCTTCTCTGCATTATTTCTTCTAAATTGAGAAGTACATTTTTTAGATAAAAGAATTGGAACTAATTGTAAACTAATGTTTTGGAACTATCTTGTGAGAGAAAATGGTAGTGTGGTTCTTCTTGGAGATTTAAGTTTGGAAATATTGAATACCGTGTAACATTATAGTGAATGAATATTTTCAAGTGTTGCAAAATTTGCATGGTCTTCACACACAAATACCAATCATCATTTTCCAACAATATACAAAGAGAAGCTTATAAATGCTCTAAATGTAGGTTGAAAGGCAATGCAAACATATAAAAATTTGCAAAATCATAGAGTGGTTTGTAAATGTATTTTTAAAATAGCTAAACATTTAAATGATAAAAATTCCATCACAGCTATATAGAATGTATAAATCAAAACAAAAGAATGGTTAAAGATATAATTTGAAGCCACAACGGATATCAAACTCCCATTTGAAGCCACAAACGATATTCAAAAGATGTATAGGACACGTGGTTTCGAGAGTCAACAAATTGCATGTTCAAATTAAACATTGTGAGTTCTTTTTCGAACAAGAAAGTTGTAGTTCTTTCCTCGCAATGATCAATTTGTCATTTGAAGAAATGACCCTTCTCCTCATGATTTCTTCTAAATTCGAAAGTAAATTTTGTAGAGAATAAACTTGCAACTAATTGCAAACTAATGTTTGGGAACTATTTTGTGAGAGAAAATAAGAGTGTGGTTCTTCTTGGAGATTTAAGTTTGGAAAAATTGAAAATCATAGAACATTATAGCGAATGGAGATTTTCAAGTGTTGCAAAATTTGCATGGTCTTCACACACACACACTAATCATCCTTTTCCAATTATATACAAAGAGGAGCTTATAAATGCTCTAAATTTAGGTTTATAGGAAATAAAAACATAGAACAATTTGCAAAAGCAACAGTGGTTTGTAAATGTAGTTTTAAAATAGATAAACATTTAAAAGATAAAAATTCCATCACATCTATATCGAATATATAAATCCAAACAAAAGAATGGCTAAATATCTAATTTGAAGCCACAAGGGATATAAAACTCTCATTTTAAGCCACAAATGATCTTAACAAGTTGTTTAAGACACTTGGTTTGGAGTGTCCCCAACCTGCATGTTCAAATTAAGCATCGTGAGTCCTTTTTTAAAAGCCAAAGTTGTAGTTCTTTCCTTGAAATGATCAATTTGTCATTTGAAGAAATGACGCTTCTCCGCACTATTTATTCTAAATTGACAAGTATATTTTTTAGAGAAAACCTCCAACTAATTGTAAACTAATGTTTGGCAACTATCATATGAGAGAAGATAAGACTCTGTTTCTTCTTGGAGAATTAAGTTTGGAAAAATTGAATATTGTGGAACATTATAGTGAATGGAGATTTTAAAGTGTTGCAAAATTTGCATGGTCTTCACACACATACTAATCATCCTTTTGATTGAGTATGATTGTAAATTTGTTTACAAATATTTTCTTCTAGTAATGTCTCAGTGATAAGATCAACGTGGAAAATATATAGTTCTAGTAAAGATGGGCATCAACAAAGAACATGTTAGAAGTGTAAGGGGTGATACTTAATCTTTGTAGACCAACATACTCGTTGGAAACTTCATTGAGCTATTCCAATTCTATTGGTAACCCAGATGGAAGCATTGAAATGCTCACTGTCGTGTTAGCAATCAATATCAGTATGGTAGTGATAAGAAATTATTTGGTTGTTTATTGCTTGATAAAATTGGGGTAACTAGGTTTCAATGCAAGGGGCTTCTCACAAAGTCATAGAAAACCAAAAATGTGTATAATATTGCCAATCATAATTCTATCTTTGTTTTACTTAAAAAGAAAAGTCCTTTTGTTCAGAAAATCAGGGTTCAAATGCAATACTCTCCATCCTAGATTGGTGAAAAAAAAAAATTGAGTTTCACCATCTTTTATTTAGGTTTTTCTTCTTAATGGACTGTGTAATCATGTCTTAATTGAAGGATGTTTAAAAAATATCCCATATATTAAACACATTTTTCCATGGTAACAAGATTTTTATATTTTTTGATAAGGAACTAAAATTTGTGTGATTAAAAATGTCATGATTGTTGCTTGATGCAGAAGATGTGAAGGGATAAAATATGGAGGTTTTAGATCCATTCAATCATTTCATGGAAGTGATGCGAATGGATTTATTTTAAAATCAACCTTATCTCATAAAAAGGAGAGAACCATTGCAAATATTTCACACAATGTACATTGTTTTCATTAGGCCTCAATTCATTGCAGAATAGAAAAGTTATTATTGATCTTGCAACCTAGAAATAACACTTGAATGGCCTACCCTTCTTAGTGATCAAGATTCAACATCCGATGATGTAGAGATTGGTGTAGATGACATGAATCTCCTTTAATAACCAACAATGTAGTGGAAAATGATGACAATAATCCTTTTTTATGGCTTTCCATACAGCTTGAATACAATCCAAATTTGTACAATAGATAAATGAGTTGTCTTGTTGGGTTTCATAAACATAACTTGGTACCATTCTTGTGTTTCTTCACACAACATTACTATTGCTTGCTAACTTAGAAAGTGACTACTTTAAATAACAAGAGCCACGTTGTGACAATGTCACTACATTTGTTTTAGGGATATTGCACCACTTGGTTTTTGTTTTAAAAAAAAAGAAAAAATAATCATTTTAAAATAAGATTTAATAACTTATTAATTAATAATTATAATTACTATTTTAATTGTCAATTTTAAATTAAAATAATATAACATCACATTGTGATTTTACAGTATCTCAATATAAGTGAGAAATATAAAAATAGTGGGAAATGTTTGAAGTTCAAATCTTTTTGAATGGCCGAAGACAAATTCTCTATATTTATGGACTTGCAGAGGCAATGAAGAACATATTCTAAAAAGACGCCTGTAATAAACCTTTGTTAGAAATCTTATAATTTTTTAAGATGGACGATACTATGGACAAAATTTTCTACTCCACTTACATGAAACCGAAAAACATTTAAATGTATTCTTTCAATAATTTCAAATTTTAATTAATAATTATAAATAATATTTTATTTTTAATTTTTTCTCTAAAATAACACAATATAACTCTAATGTTTAATAAATTTAAATATATTTGTAAACAAATATTTAAAGAATTTGGAAATCAAACCTTTCAAACAAAAACCTCTGCACGAGAGAGAACTCTACGTGAGGCGGTCGACATTTTAACACGGACAAATTAACAACCGAACACGGTACTCAAATAGAGATTGATTTGTGTGGAAAAAAAAAATATGGTAATCGTAAACTATTAAATTTCTATTAAAACCAATAATATAATTTTAGTGTAGGTTTTATGTCCTTCAATTTTTTCAGAATCGAACAATTCTTTGTTTTTTTTCAGGCGGGGAAGGTAACCCCGCAGGAAAATCACATTACAATCATATTATACAGTCGCATCAACCCTTATCATCAGCTGTCAAATCATTGGAATAAACCAACATCCTCAGAAATTACGTCAGCAACTATTGCGTCGTAGAAATCCAACATGACCTAAGTACATGACACCGACTTCCCGAACCACCCGAACCACTAAGCCATGCACCTCAAGTACCCGAATCAAAAATTCTGAAAAACAATCTTTACACATAATTATTGATGTATATAACTTAAAAAAATCTGTCTAACACAAAGAACTATCTAAACGATCACAGGTGTGTACCTGTTAATTCTTATTATTATGCATCACTAATAAGACAATATTTAACAATACTTATTGATTCACATCCACTTCAAAATCTACTCATCACAAAAACACTGTTATTAACGAAACGATCACAGGTGTGTATAAAGTGCAGTGTTTATTCCACAACCATGACCGCTTTGAGCCAGCATTTACGGTTACCAAAATGGGTTTCTTAAATGATGACGATGACAACTTAGATTCAGGGTTTATTTTACAGTTTATACGAAGTCCATGTTACGTTGATTAACATTAGAATTTAAGATTTAAAAATTAAAATAAAAAAATAATGGATTTATAAATTTAAAAGTGTTAATGTTTGTTATGATGAAGGTTATTAAAAATTTAAGGAAATCTATTATTAATTGTTATTGTAGCTTAGATCTATTTAGATTCTGGATTTAATTTTTACAAGCATGTCTTGGATTTTGATTTAACATGGATTAGATTTAAGATGCATGTAAGTAATTAGTAAAAAAATAGAGATGAATGTACTTATTATGTAGGATTTATTAATATGTGTTATTAGTTTTTCTTTTTTTTAATTACATTTTTGTATTTGAAATTATAAATAATTGCATATCAAATTGTGTATTTTATATTAATAACAATTTTAAATATAAATAGTGTAGTAAATATTATATACACATAAATCCATTTATTGATATTATGATATTTTCAAATTGTCAAGAGTAAAAAAATCACATAAATTATATCTTTACTATTTTATTAATTATAAAAATAATTAATATATGAATTAAAAGATATATACATTAAAAAAAATGTAACAAAGAAAAACATAGTAAAGTAACAATAAAAACGTAGTAAAATAACAATAGGCAATAAGAATTACCCTGTAAACATGCCCCTTTGCTAATTAAATTGAAAGACAAAATGTCTAAAACTACCTTTCAAATAAATCTAAACCTTCTTATCCTCAATAGTACTAAAAGTATTCAATGCATCTTTTGTGACTATTAAATCCCTACTACCCACTAAAAGTATTGCATGAATCTTTTGTGAATGTTAAATCCCTACCATCTACATAGTAATTATTAATAATTAAATTATAATAATTAAATCTTTATTTCAAAATAAATATATTATCCATATAACTATTTATATATTTGTGATTTATATAAAAAAATTGTAACATAAATTTGAGTTTAAATAAAAATGATCTCACACACTCACAAACACATATACATATCATTTAGAGTAAACTTAACTCACAAACACATATACATATCATTTAGAGTAAACTTAACTTAATTATGGAGTCAATTTGATACTTACCGGTTTATGCATAAATATATAATAAGATTGAGTCAATCATAGTGTCAATTTGATAATTACCATTGACTCTTTGATAGAAGCTTTGGTAATGCATGATTTTGTTCGTCCTATTATCATGCAATGTCCTCTATTTAAGGGCATGTTAATTCCATTGTTTTAGCATTGTAATATGCTTTAGGGTTAAAGAATAATAGATATATTATTAAGAGCTAGCTTTCCCACGAGGGTTTGCAAAATCATGTATTCTGTCTACGTGTTGTTACATTTATGTGTTGCCATTATGTTTTTATTTCCCTCTATTTTAATTATGTTTGGTATCAAAGTCGAAGGGAGATGCATAAGCACTGTCGAAAGTTTGGTCAAAGTCGTAAATGCTATCCATGGGTAAACTTTCTTGAGGTTGTTATAAGTCCTCTTATTGAGATATATGTAATAAAAATATTATGACCAAGTGAATATTGTCCACATAGGTCATATAGTCAATTTGGTACACTTACTTTATGGTGCCTTTCTTCATGTTTTTTAATGCATCATTTTTTCGCTGAAATCTTCATGTAATGTATTTTATGTAATATATTGTAAAATGTATTTGAGATAAATAATAATAAATATAATATTAGGGGATGATTTCCGCACAAGGTTCCAAATATAATTTAAAAAGTATTTTAAAAATAGTTTATGAATTAAGATAGTCTCACTTCTTCAAGTCAAAATAATTTTATAGCTAGTGGAATAAATATTACTCTTTGTGTAAAAGTGGTTATGGAACCCTTTGTGACAAGGCTCATTGTCAATAAATTTATTATAAAATTTGATAGTTCAAAACTATGGTTACCCATGTTTTTATTAGGGGTAGTCATGGACACCTAATGTCCCCTATTGAGAGGAGTGATTAGTATAGAGTTCTGATTTAAATGGACTCCATATTACGTAAATACTAACCCAACCTACTTATAAAAAAAATCATAAATTCTAAGTAATTTAAGCTAACAAGTTATCAGTCCAACATAGTAAAAAAACAATTTATGATATAATATTAGAATGAACTTTATATCTCAAACTAATCCAAGTTATTTAAAAATAATAATTTTACGGGTTTTAAAAATTAATTATATGTATTAATAAATAATTACATCTTAAATATAATTGTTATATTACTAGAAATCATTCTTAAGTAATTAAACTATTTTCCATTTCAATTTTTTGTCACATGTGATTAACTATTTAATATTTTTTTATTCTTTAATTACATATTTTTTATTTGAAAGTATAAATTTGTAACACCCTCCTCCAACATTTACCCAAGCTAACTGGTCCACTGTGGTAAATATGTGATGAGAGACTACTATGATGTGATTCAACCTCCGAGGTCTCCTTAAGGAAGTGGAACTCACCAACACAACCAATATGACCTTCCACATATCCAGCAGAACCCTTAGGATCCAACCAACCCCTCAAGATGATGAACCACTGAGAAAACAAATTATTTGACTGACCTAGAACCTCAGTCACTCCCATGACAAGCTCGACAAGCAAGTAAGGCCTTCCAGTCTCTCCCACAGCAAGGCATGGCAACAACTATGGAATTTTCCAGCTAGTTTTATGCCAACGACCCCAAATTTTGTGCCACCTTTGAGAGCCAAGACTTAGGCCACTTTATATAACTTCATGAAAACTTGAAGAATGATAAAATAACATGGAAAAAAAGGTATTAATTCAAACATTGATACAAGTACTTGACCTGAACTGTCATGCCCCAAAGCCTACGGTAGTCTTTCAACCGTGCTAGGCGAGGTGCGACACTACCAACCGTTTTCTTTTCACCAATATTTACGATTGTATACTATGCCTTAACATTCCATACTTAGTTTTATTTTCATTACCAAGTATTATTATGTTTCCTTTATACCAATGAACATCCATACACATTCATTATTAACAACATTATATAAGAGAAATGAACAACACTATAAAGGGAGGGGCAACTCCCTGCAATGTGATTCTGCCCGATATCAATATATATACAATTTTTCCACTTTTACAAAGTATAGGCTAAGTCCTTGGGAAACCCCAAATTTAAACTTAGCCAAATTTCCAACTTCGGAAAACTCAGTTGCCTAGCATGTCGGAACCTCCGCATAGTCACCGTACAACTCACCAACCTGTCATTCGCCTCGTCGTACGTCTTCCCAAGTTCATTCTTCATTTGGTCCACAGACACTCAAACCGTGTATACCTGCCCACACGCAGTCCCACTTGCCAACCCTTGACAAATGCCCAAATCGTGTGAATAGCATGTAGTACCGCCTGCCCAACTCTACGACCTCCGGTTCCAACCTTCGTCTCCCCCTACTTGGGTCGCCCGTCGTGCACACTTGCACGGACACCCTCACTCGGTCGTCCGTCACGCACGTCTACCCAGACGCCCTCACAGTCACCCGCGCGCCCAACTCATTCACCCATCGTGCAGCCCTGCACAGGCGCCCTCACCTGGTCATCCGTCGTGCACGCCTACACAGATGCCCTCACTCGGGTCACCCATTGTGCACCCTGCACGGGCGCCTGCCCCGGTTGCCCGTTGTGCAGGCCTGCACGACGACTCACCGAAATCGCACTTCTGCTCCACCTTCGACCTACTTCCAAGTGTTGTTGAGAGATGATGATCGATGAACGATGTCCAAATGAGAGCTAACGCTCTTCTATGTATACCAAACATAGGGCAACGTTGTGGCTTGCCCAGCCGACCTGCCCAATGCCCACACTTCATCACAAACGCCACAACTCACCGTTGGCTTTTGTTTCCAAGTGTGGTCAGCCTCCATAACTTCTAACCCATGCTCCACGCCATATAAACATGCTAGCCCACTCCTCATATGCGCATAACACGATCGCACACTCAAGAGAGGGCTCGCACGTCGTCCAACCGCAGCTCGTTCAAGCCTCACCTGCGCTCGCACTTCACTGGAAGAACGCAGGTTGTTACATCCTCCTCCACCTGAAATCATTTTCATCCTCGACAAAATACCATCTTGGCAACCATCTGCCACCAAGATCACCATACCAAGGTATACACCCAATAGGTATGTCATACATCGGAAATCATCTCAATCCATGACCATCAACCACCCTGTCACAATCTCCACATGCGGTTCCCCATGGTGGAAGGCTGGCCCCTCCATCTCAAGCTACATGCTTCCTGCAACCTATTGTGTCAACCCCACCATGTTTCGTCCTTCCGTGAACTGCTGCCATGCCCCCATGTTTGAACTAGTCAAGTGATCATTCCAACTGTCACGTTCAAACCATGAAAGTGAACATCCTCATGCCACCATCAATCGTTTCTCAAAACATCTCATCACATCCTCAACTCGATGAAGAATCCATCTCCATATAAGTGTAAGCCATGCTCAGGTCCATAAAGTAGCCCTCATCTGATCTGCAACATGTTGTCCATGATGTTTGGTACTAATGTGCTGCATAAAATCAGCCACATCTATGCCAACATCATCCATATGTGTGCCTCCTCAATATGAAGATACCATCTCAACAAACTCCAACTCTCGATGTGTCACATCCAGGTCCATGAAGCAACCTCCAATATATCTGCAATGTGCCATCTCAAGTCTGTCTCAACTATCCATGTGTTTCCCATGATCATCGATAAATTAGCTCCCATGTGTCAAAAGTGGTTGAGTCTCGGCTCAACCCATGCCCAAGTGTTGCCACCAAGGCATCATCATTGTCGTAACTCCATCACTCCAAAGTTTCTCATATCGATCCTCTACATCAAGTCACTCTTTCAATCCATTCCCATAGATGTACTTGAAAGTATGCACCCCATGCTGCATCAAAGTCTCTGACCTCAGCTCCTCAATGCATCTGATCCTCAAAGTCCACCATATATGAAGTCCCCAAATTTCACAACAATCTCATGTCATCATGAGCTTCATGAGTCATCTCCAACCAACATCTCAGCAAGCATACAAGTCTCGGCCCAAAGGTCTCTGCAAGATGCCTCAGCTCTCCATGTAGTAGGAATGCTCCATAGTCTGCTCACAACTCCATCCAAGTCCATGGCCTTGTTGTACAAGAGTGCACAACCTCTCCATCGGCTCATAAGTAAAACATCTCCAAGTCACATCAGCAAATCCATCTACACAACATCCCTACCTTGGCACTCCTCATTGGATGCCCATAACTAACACCTCTACAAGTGCTCCTGCACAATGTCCTTGCATAAGACTGCCATGCTCCATGTCTCCAACTTCATGTCCATGACTAAGTTGCCCATGTACTCCAACTAGGTAGACCCATCACAACAATCGGTCATTCTAATCCAAGTCTTCAATCTTCGACCTATTGAACTCAGTCACCCAACCATATCATCATCACATCTTGAGTCCCTTCCATCATAGCTCTCCCACTGAAGGTTCCACCAAGACTATCTCCTGGTCGTGGCCATGAGAAGTCCACCCAAGTATCGTCATACCCAAGTTTGTGCCCTCCAATCTGTCCATGAGTCATGCTGGGAACGTAGCCAATTTTCCATGTGGCTAAAGCATGACCCAATTCTCCACAACGACCATCAAGTTCCTCCCTTGTCATGGGCCTTTGTACCTTCTACCATAAGGTCACAAACAACCCCAACAATTCCTGCAACAATCAACAATCCTTGCTTCTCCATACAAGTTCTCATCATAGACATCCATGGTAAGATGCTCCTCTGGATCGGAAAACTGATTTTGACCTTCTCTGGATACGGTCCATCTACCAAATGCTCAAGTGAAACACAAGTATCAATACTTACTTCATCATCATGAGGTTCCTCCATATGAGTATCCTCATTCACCCATGTCTGCAAACTGCACGATCCTGGTCCAACTTAATCAATCTCAAGTTCATCCTCCATCATGGTCATGTATGCAACATCCTCAATCATCAAGACATCCTCTTCCGTGTCGGTACAATTTGCAACTTCATCTTGCTCCATTGTCCAACCAAGTTGAAGAAGTTCGTCTTCAACATTCTTTTCCAAGACTTCAAGTTCCTTTCGAATCCACTAGTTCTCTTCTTTCATCTGCTTCAACCTGTATAAGATAAGCAAGAGCTTCCATTTGCATTCTTCCAAACCTGCCATGTCTTGTCATTCAGCTTGGCCCAAGCACTAAGCTTCACCCTGCTACACCTATTTCACCATTCACCAGCTTCACCAAGTTCCCTACAACAATGAACCAACCCTTGTTCCACTATGTACCTACTTCCATTGTCACTTTGTCACGAGCAACCTTGCTCTAACACTAGCTCCAACCAAGCTCTGATACCAAGTGTCATGCCCCCAAGACTACGATAGTCTTTCAACCGTGCTAGGTGGGATGCGGTACTACCAAGCGTTTTCTTTTCACCAATACTTACGATTGTAGACTACGCCTTAACATTCCATACTTAGTTTTATTTTCATTACAAAGTATTATTATGTTTCCTTTATACCAATGAATGCCCATACACATTCATTATCAACAACATTATACAAGAGAAATGCACAACAGTATAAAGGTAGGGGCAACTCCCTGCAATATGATTCTGCCTAATATCAATATATATACAATTTTTCCACTTTTAGAAAGTATAGGCTAAGTCCTTGGGAAACCCCGAATTTATACTTAGCCAAATTTCCAACTTCGGCAAACTCAGTCGCCTAGCTCGTCGGCACCTCCGCACGGTTACCGTACGACTCACCAACACGTCGTCCGCCTTGTCACACGTCTTCCTCAGTTCATTCTTCGTTTGTTCCACAGACGCCCAAACCGTGTATACCTGCCCACACATAGTCCCACTTGCCAACCCTTGACAAATGCCCAAATCGTGTGAACAACACGTAGTACCACTTGCCCAACTCTATGACCTCCGGTTCCAACCTTCGTCTCCACCATTCCGTCATGCACGGTGCGCCCTCACCAAGCCACCCGTCTGCATGCTCTCACCATGTCTACCAACTCTTCGTTCAGCGGACGCCCTACTTGGGTCGCCCGTTGTGCATGCCTACACGAACGCCTTCACTCGACCGTCCGTCGTGCACATCTACCTGGACGCCCTCACAGTCACATGCATGCCCAACTCGTTCACCCGTCATGCAGCCCTGCATGGGTTCCCTTACTCGGTCACCCATCGTGGACACCTCCACGGATACCCTCACCCGGGTCACCCATCGTGCAGCCCTATACGGGCGCCCACCCGGGTTACCCGTCGTGCAGCCCTGCATGGCGACTCACCCAACTCGCACTTCCACTCCGCCTTCAACCTGCGTCCAAGTGTTGTTGAGAGATGATGATCAATGAAAGATGTCCAAATGAGAGCCAACACTCTTCTATGTATACCAAACGTAGGGTGAGGTCTTGGCTTGCGCAGCCAACCTGCCCAATGCCCACACTTCATCGCAAATGCCACAACTCACCGTCGGCTTTTGTTTCCAAGTGTGGCCGGCCTCCATAACTTCTAACCCATGCTCCACAACATATAAACATGCTAGCCCACTCCTCATATGTGCATAACACCATCACACACTCAAGAGAGAGCTTGCACTTCGTCCAACTACAGCTCGTTCAAGTGTCACCCGCCGTCGCACTTCACTGGCAGAACGCAGGTCGTTATAACCCTACTAGCCATGACAAATATTTCGTGAAACATATCACAAATGTGTAATCTATAGGTCATAAAATCCGATTTAAGCATAGGGTTCTCATACTTATTTGATATTTGTCAAGAACCACTGATTGCATATCAAAATAGCTGCATAATCATCTATTAGGTCATATATTCATTCTAATTTCAAATACTAATAAAATCGTGATGATATCCATACATGAAGTCTGTCATGGAGGAAACTCATAGCCAACATATAATCAACGTAAATAACAAAGATATAGAAGCCATAAATATCACATGTGAACCAATACATCTACATATAAAATACCAAGGAGAAAGAGTTGTTATTGATGAATGAATAGGTCAACCAAGTTCTAGACTTCCAAGAACTAACAGAGCATAGATTGGCTAAACAAAAACTTTTTTCAGCTAATCACCCCCACGCCATATTCCAAGCATGAATGTGGGACTCGTAACCAATCAAACATAAGGCTTCAAAAGGAAAAATCACCTCAAATATCAATAATATAATCAAGATTTACCACCGTCACAACTAGATCACTAGGCCCTAAGAAGGCATGGATGCTACCAAATTTTTCCACCTACATAGGGAAGAATTTTCCTGCTTCCTAGTCTCTAGGATTTACGTATATTTGGCCATGCACTAGTCAAGGATTCCTAGGCATAATCGAGACTCCACCCTCTAGGCTTTACTGTATATCTCACCATACAGCGGTCAAGGATTCCTAGACCTATTCAAGGGGATACACATCTAGGCTTAGCCATGTATCCTACCATTCACCGATCGAGGATTCCTAGGCCCATCGAGGCACTCAATATCTTTATTTACCATGATTCATAGTCTGGTTCAAGGATTACTAGACCATTTTTCTTACTTAGAGACCACCTCACTCAACCTCGAATCCATCTAACAATCCATCTCGACCAAAACAAGAAAACCCCATCACACCATCACTATCTAGAAATGGCAAGGGAAGGCTAAAGAACATTATCATGCTTAGAAAAAACCATGCCAACAACAACAAGAGAACCAAGAACATATATGCATGTACCATGCATGCCAAAAATAGTAAGGAAATCACACATTCAAATTGATACCTGCAAGTAAATCCATTATAGCCACTTGATCCTGCTCTTCCTTACTTGATTTTTTCTTCCTCTTTCCTTCATTTCTCTTCATTTTCTTTCCTTTGACCAATTCTAGAGTGCTCCAAGAATGCTCTAAGCGTACAAGAGTTTGATAGAGAGAGAGCTCCATAACTAATCTAACAAAAGGTAGCAATTGGCCCTCAGAATCCTTTTTATTAATGAGTCCTATATTTTCTTCAATTTTATATTATTTTCTTTCAATTTTATCCTCACATGCAATGCATGACCTTTCACCTTCCTTTTCTCCTAATTTCCATTATTTTCATAAATAAATTGCCAAAAATTCCATTTTTCCTTTCCAAATCCTTTGCCATTTTCCTTAGCCATAAAAAATCAAATGAAAATCCTCACAAGTATGTTTTTCCCAACATTAAACTTGATATAAGTGTCATGTGACTTTGGTTATTATTTTTTCCATTATCTCCCTTATATATGAAGTTTCAACCTGAGGTTGTTCCAGCCCCCCCCCCCTTAGGTGGACACCATCCTCAATGTTGACTGACACTTACAACCAATAAGACTACTGAATGAAAGACATACTTCCTATGGAGCTTTATAATTTATCTCATTGCATTAGTTACCATGATCAACCTGATGAGAAGAAAACCAACATGACAACATAATAACGTGAAAACCATAATGACATGGCAACCATACTACTTATTGGAGCTTTATAACATAGCTCATGGCAATATTTACATCCATGTACATATGTACATATACCAAAATATAAACCAAAACCATTCGCTCAACTACTGAATAAAGAAAGATAGATAACCTGCATCTGATCTGCCATCTCCCATGTATCTTCATCTAGCCCAAAGTACTTCCCCTACACTTTAACCTGCACCATGAGTGTCCTTTCCTACAAGCTACATTCTGGTTCTAGGTGGAATTCTCCTTCTCTATCCACCTATAATACAAACCGATCAATCACATGATCAATATCTTTAACATACTTATTAAGAAATGAAACGTGGAAAACATCACGGACTTTCACAGTCAGAGGCAGTGCAACTCGATAAGCTACTAATTCAATCCTTTCAAAATATTGAAAGGTCCATAGAATCAAGGTTCCATCTTGGCACATGATCCAATTCTCAAGGAGCTCTTCTTGGGCCTTATGTGCAAGTACACCTATTCCCCAACCTGGAACTCCCTAAACAACCTATTTTGATATGCATAATGTTTTTCTCTATCCTATGATGCCTTTAGATTCTTCTTGATTACGTGAATTTCTTATTCCATTTATGCCAACATATATGTTCCTAACAACACTATGTTTATTGGATCACTCCAACTAATGGGATTATTATATCTCTTCCCATAGAGTGCCTTAAAAGGACTCATCCTCAGAGACTCCTGATACCCATTGGTTTAAGAAAAATAAACCAACGGAAGGTACTCCTGCCATCTCCTTTGTTGATGCATCATTGACATAATCAAAATTTCCTTCAATATCATATTGACCCTCTATGTCTTTCCATCTGTTTGTAGATTTTATGTTGTAATGAAGGCCAACTCTGTCCCCAAACCTACAAACAACTCCTTCTAAAACATGGAAGTGAACTTAGCATCCCTGTCCAATACAATCTTCCTTGTAACGCCATGTAACCTCACTACATCTATGATGAATACCTATGATACATCCTTAGTTGAATAAGTGTGTTCATTGGAATGAAGAGCACTACCTTATTCAACTTTTCAACCACAACCATGATGGAATCATGCTATTTAGATGTATTCATAAAATTTGTGATGAAATTCATAGAAATTACCTCCCACTTCCACTCTGGAATTGGAATCATATGAATTAGTCCACCTAGATGCTTACATTCTCCCTTCACCTGTCAACAATCCAAGCATCTAGCCATAAACTCAGCCACATCCTTATTTAGATTCAACCAATAATAAAACTTCTTCACTACTGTGAATATATTTTGATATCTTTGGTGACTTGAATATGTCTTAGCATGAAATTGCCTCATGATTATCTTCCTGAGCTCACTGTTATCTGCTACATAGACCATGCCTCTAAATATGATCAAACCATCTATTGTGAGACCATATTCCACATTCTGATCATCTAAACCTTCTTGTGACATCTGCATAAGCTCAATGTGCCTTTCATCTTGTTTTCTTTCATGTAAGATATGATCCTGTAGATCTATCCCACAAGAGCTCATAGTTGTAATATAATTCACATGTATCCTCCTGCTAAGAGAATATGCAACCCTGTTCTCTTTTCCCTTGATGCACCCGATCTCAAAATTGAACTCGTTGATCATGGCGAACCATCTAGATTTCTTAACATTCAGATTTAGCTGAAAAAAAGTATATCAATCCACTAGGATCACTCATCAATACAAACCTCATAGTGTCTCCACATCTTCAATGCATGGATGATTGTTGCCAATTCAATATCATGTGTCATATAATTCTTCTCGTGCTCTCTCAATTTCCATCAATCATAGCACATTACCTATCCTTCCAGCATAACGACTCAACCAAGTCTTCTCTTGCAGTCATTTGTACATACCACAAACTCTTTGTCGGTATCTGCAATCTTTAACACTTAAGAATTTGTCAAAAATTGGTTCAACTACTCAAAACTTGATGCACTTTCTCTTGTCCATTCAAATTTCTTACCTTTCCTTTACAATGATGTAATAGGATAAGAAATCTGTGAGAAGTTCTTGATGAACCTCCTATAGTAACCTGCTACCCCCATAAATTATCTTACCTCATCCACATTTTTAGGAGCTTCCCATTCCATGATAGCCCTTATCTTTTCTAGGTCCACTACTATGCCTACCTTGGATACCACATGCCCCAAGTAAAGTATCTTTCTATGAAATAAATTTCGTTTACTAAGCTTAGCATGCAACTGATGCTCTCTTAATGTTTCTTCTAAGTCAGAAGAATTTACACCACCATGCTACTCATTTGATCCATATGGATCATTTCGTGAATTGTAGTCTACCATCTTGCTAGTCATCTTTGATCTCTTTCCGACAAGTATACCATGACAGCTAAACCAAAACATAAGCATGACTAACATACCCCAGTATAATTAAGGGGAGGATATCTCATCTACAAGATCAACTAGATTAGGATGATACATGTATAATCATAATCATAACAACATATGAATGTCTTTCCAACCATTATCCATTCATCAATGCATGACCATACTGATCACATACCATGACCTCATGCATGAAAACTATCACCACGTCAATGTATGCATAAAAACATATAAAATAAATATGCCTAATCAATTCATAACCGACATGAGCTCATGATGACCATATCCAATCAATGACACCATCAACTTTCACATGGAGTAACAATTGCAACCATGACCAACATCATGCACACATAACACGAATATAGAACATAAACATAAGAAACATGTATGAAACTGACATATACTCATGACCAACATGACACCCATCTAATCCAAGGGGTCAACCATGCTATGATACCACCCTATGGTATTAGATATCCCATAAAGAGAATGGAAACTAGACACCACCCAAAGAGAACAAAACCCGCTCTGATACCACCTTGTAACACCCTCCTCCCACATTTACCCAAGCTAACTGGTCCACTACAGTAAACATGAAACGAGAGGCTATTATGATATTTTTTAACCTCCTAGGTCTCCTTAAGGAAGTGGAATCGACAAACACAACCAATGTGACCTTCCACACATCCAACAAAACCCTTAGGAGTCAATCAACCCCTAAGACAAATCATCAAATGATTGACTTGGACCATTAGGTGCTCCCATGACAAGCCCTACAAGAAACTAAGCCCTCCAATGTCTCCCTTAGCAAGTCATGCCAGTGACTATGGAATTTTTCGGCTAGTTTTGTGCTAGTGACCTTACATTCCATGCCACTTTTTTGGGGTCACGACTCAGGCCAATACCTAGAACTTCATAAAAACTTCAAAAATGATATATAACATGGAATCAAAGGTAATAATGTAAACATTTATACAAGTAATTGACTTGAACCCTACTAACCATAACAGGAATTTCACTAAGCATGTCATAAATGTGCAACCTACAAGTCCTAAAATCATACCTGAGCATAGGGGTCACATACTAACCCAAGGTTTGTCAAGAACTACATAATCATCTATTAGGACATATATTCATTGTACTTCCAAACACTAATCAAAACATGATGAGAGCCATACATTAAGTTTGTCATGGAACATACTCATAACAAGCATATAATCAACATAAATAACAAGGATATAAAAACCATAAATATCACATGTGAACTAGTACATTTACACATAAAATACCGAGGATAAATAAATCTTATTAATGAATGAATAAGCCAACCAAGTTTGGGACATCCACGAACCACCCAAACATAGATTGGCTTGACCAAATATTTCTTTAGCCAACCACCCCCATGGCATATTCCAAGCATGAATGTGGGACTCAAAACTAAACCAAACTAGGGATTCCAGGCGCCAAACCACCTCAACCCTCATCAATATAGCCAAGCCTTACCGCAATCCCAACTGGACCACTAGGCCCTAAGCAAGCATGGATACCACCACATTTCTCCACTTATACCATGTGGAATTTTCCTGCCTCCTAGTCTCTACTCTTTACCATATATTTGACCATGGACCAATCAATGATTCCTAGGCCTAATCGAGATTTCACCCCCTAAGATTTACTGTGTATCCCATCATACATAGCTCGAGGATTCCTAGGCCTGATCAAGGGCACACACCTCTAGGCTTTACCATATATCTTACCATTCATCGGTTAAGGATTTCTAGGCCCAATGAGACACACAATCTTCGGTTTTACCACCATCCAAAGTTTGGTACAGGGATTACTAGGGCATGCGTTTTTATTTAGAGACCACATCACTCAACTTCGAATCCATCTAACAAACCAACTCAACTATTACAAGAGAACCCCATTAGACCATGCCTATCCAGAAATGGCAACGCAAGGGTGAAGAGCACTATCACACTTGGAAAAAACCATGCCAATGATATCAAGAGAACCAAGATCACACATGCATGTACCTTGCATTCCAAAACTAGCAAAGAAATCACACATGCAAATTGATACCTGCAAGTAAACCCATTGTAGGTGTTTGACCCTGCGCTTCTTTGGTTGACATTTTCTTCATCCTACCTTCTTTTATCTTCGTTTACCTTCCTTGATCCAATGCTAGAGTGCTCCGAGAATGCTCTAAGTGTCCAAGAGTGTGAGGAAAAAAAAATAGAGAGAGAGGGCTCCAAAACTGATCTCACAAAATGTACCAACTAATTCTCAGAAGCCTTTTTATTAATGAGCCCTTTAAATATTAATTAATTAATCTTATTTATTTATTTATTTATCTTATTTTTTTTTCTTTTTTTTCCATTATCCTCCTTCATTTTCGTCCTCACCTTCAACTTCTGACTTTTCACATTCTTTTCCTCCTAATTTCCAGTATTTTCATAAATAAATTGTCAAAAGTGTCATTTTGTCTTTCCAAAGCCTTTTCCATTGCCTTTGCTAATTTCCTTAGCCATAATAAATCAAATAAAAACCCTCACTAAAATATTTTACCCAACATTCAACTTGAAATAAGTATCACGTGACCTTGATTATTAATTTTTCTTTTATTAACTTTATTACATGAAATTTTAACCCAAAATTGTTACAAAATTACAAACCCACACAAATTTAAATAATCTATAATTGTAACATTATTCCTCAATTATAAATTATATAAATCACTGAATATATTAAAACCAACATATAAATATAAAAGACTTAACTCTACTCCTATATTAACACCATTTTATGATGTAGTTATCCACTACTTTGATATCATATCCATCTTGATTCTCATTTATAATTAAATTAGAATCTTAATAATGTAATAATATGTTACAAAAACATATTATTTTTATCACCATAAGGTTAAGGTTTTATCTTAGCATCTTCCATATCTCGGACATTGTATAAGTTAACTCTCTGATATTACATTGGTATCGGAGAAAATAGCTCGTTAATTTATACGTAAAACAATAGTTAAAGAATGATAATACGATCACCCATTCCGTTAAATATCTTAATGATATATGATATTTATAT
>APFE030232873.1:0-32936 GCA_000404065.3 Pinus taeda
AATCAAATTTGTAATATCATACTTCAGAGCTAGCAATATGCCGTTCTATGGATTGAGACTCGAATATGCCCTTGAGGGTAGTTCGAATTGTATTTCTTGGAAGGGCAAGATGGAGGTAGTGTTGGAAGACAATAGGCTTAAGAAATTCATAGACCAAGATATTACTAAGCCTCCAACAACTAATTCTCAGGATCTGGCATTGTGGAGAAAGTGTGTGGCAAAGGTGAGAAGGATTATCCTAGAAGGAGTTCGAGATCATATTGTCTCAAACCTCCACGGTAAGGAGACTCCATATGTGAGTGGAAGGCCTTGACAACCCTGTTTCAAAATAACAGTGACCACATGAAATTGGCACTGAAGGACAAGCTCAGAAAAATCAAGATGGAGATGGGTGACACAATACCGAAGTACTTGACCAAGGTCACCCAATGTCAGGATGAGCTTGGAAGTGTCAGTGTTACAGTTGCTGAAGATGATATGGTGAGCCTAGCACTTCTAGGCCTTCCCAAGAGCTGGCACAACTACCAAGACTGAGTTAATGGGAGGGAGAAGCTACCAGAGTGGGAGTAGTTGTGGTATGACTTGGTGCAAAAAGAGATTCAACAGAACACCAGAGATGGATCCTCATCCAAGCATGATGATGAGGAAAACTATGCCTTAGATGGAAAGGAAAATAAAGGGAAGGGGAAGTCATCCCATTCCAAATCAGATTCCAGTCAGGGTGGCAGGAAGAAGGACATGTTGAAGATTAAATGTTTTCACTATCATGAGCTGCGACATTATGCGATGAAGTGTCCTCACAAGAAGGCTGGAAATAAGCCCTCGAGAGGGGTGGAAGGTAAAGATCTTACTTAACAATTCAAGCTAGATTTCACTCTCATCGCTTGCATGGTGACATTGGTGATGGGTAGCTTGTGATACCTGGATAATGGAGCTTCATTCCATATGACTGACAACAAATATTTCTTCAGTGACTTGAAGAAGGACCTCCATATACACATCAAGATGGGAGATGATGGGAGGGATAGTGCAACCAACATCAATATTGTTACCTTTCAGAGGGAGTTTAGTCCTCCTCTCACATTAAAAGATGTCATGTATGTTTTGGGTTTGAAGAAGAATTTGGTTTTAGTTGCCTTGTTGGAGGACCATGGCTACGATGTGATATTTAGAAAGGGAAAGGATTTCCTTTGTCACATAGCCTCAAGACAGGTGAAGCGGACCAGGGTTTGGGTGAAGAGCCTCTACATCTTAAAGGTAGAATATTGCGTTGCTTTGGTCACAAAGGTAGAGAAGGTGCAAAGCCGAGACACCAGTGAGTTGTGGCATATAATATTGGGTCACTTGTACCATGGAGCCTTGACAATCATGCAACAAGTTTCTATAGGACTTCCCAAGGGTACACTAGAGCAGTGAGACACAAGCAAAGGGTGTACATTCAGGAAGTACACCAAAGATTCTTTTCATGATGAAGACAGTCAAGCGTAAGTGATCCTTGACAAAGTTCACTTAGATGTGTGTGGACCATTCTCGACAGCCTCCACGGCCAAGCACAAGTATTATGTAATATTTGTAGATGAGTTTTCTTGTAAGTGTTGGATTTTTTTCATGTAGAAGAAAGATTACATGTTCGCTAAATTTTGTGTATTTAAATCACTTGTTGAGAAAGATACTGGCAGGAAAGTTAAATCTCTCAGGAGCGATAACGGTGGAGAATATGTGATGAATGAATTCAAGGACTTATGTGCATAAGAAGGAATTCAACGAGAGTTAATAACACCTCATAAACCACAACATAATGGAGTGGTTGAAAGGAAGAACATAAGTATTGTTGGAGTTGCACAAGTGATTTTACGTGATCAGTGCCTACCGTTGCACTTATGGGTTGAAGCATGCAACACAGTTGTTTATTTACAGAACATAAGCGCTCATCGAATTATCAAGATGATTACACCAAAAGAAGACTTTTCAGGTAAGAAAATAGATGTGGCACACTTTAATATCTTTGGTTTATCAGTCTGCTTTCATGTTACAAAGGATGCATGAAAAATCTAGAGCCAACCACTGAGTTGGGCATATTTGTGGGGTACAGTGATACACCTCACAACTATAAGGTGTACTTTCCATCCAACATGATGCTAATGGATTGTAGAGATGTGGAGTTTGATGAAGAGAAGGCCATGAGATGTCACCTTGATTGGGAGATTCAATTACATGCAAATGAGGAGCTTTTAGCTCCAAAGGAGGAATCTCAGGATGATGTGGAGCAACCACATGCAAAGGAGCTAAGAGTGGAAGCACCTACTCATGCAGATACTTCTAAATATGGAAGGAAACCCCACCAGAGAGACTGACAGATTGATGCATGATGCTAGAGAGAATTTGGGAGCACCCACATCATACTGAAGGTAGAGGAGGTCACCAGATTGGTACACTAGCTACATGGCTCTGATATGCGAGACTGTAGAGGTCGAGCCATCCTCATTTGAGGAAACAATTTGGTAATGAGTATGGTTTGATATCATGGTTAAGGAGTATGAATCCATTATCAGAAATAGTGTTTGGGAGGTGGTCCCAAGACCAACATACAAGTCAGTGGTGAGTTCCAGATGGATTTACAAGGTAAACCAAGTAGCAGATGGGAGTGTGGAGAAACACAAGTCTAGATTTGTGGCCAGGGGGTTCTCTCAGGTGGAGGGAATTGATTACAAGGAAACCTTTTCTCGAGTAGCAAGGTACTCTTCAAGCATATATATTCTAGCACTTTCAGGGCAGATGGGATGGAAGATACATTAGATGGATGTAAAGACAACATTTCTCAATGGTGTGTTTGATGAGGAGGTGTCAATTGAATAGTCGAAAGAATTTGAGATCTTCAATAGAGAGTCACATGTGTATAGACTCAAACGAGCATTGTATCGACTAAAACAAGCACCCTGTTATATACCTAGGGGGATAATATGGGGTACAAAGGGAGGTACCCAAGGGAATAATGTAATAATGGGATGGGCCATAGTAATAAATAAGGTAGTTAACTCGTATCATGTAAGGGATCACAAGTAGTTAGCAATAATGTAATGGGCCCATGGTATTAGATAGATGGTATTGAGGGAACCATGGTAATGACCCATGGTATTGTATGTATGAGGCCTATATAGAGGCTAGAGACTCCACATTGAGGGATGTCAAGGATTATTGTGTGAAGATGCATATGGCTTGTGTAGTGTGCTCCTTCCTTAAGGAGTGAATGTATGGTGTTGCCCTACCTTAAGGGTTTGATATTAATAAATTGAAGCATTTATATATTCAGATATTGTTATTCTTGGGTTTATTTGCATTGTCTTATATTTTCATATCAGATCTATAACAAGTGGTATCAGAGCACTTTCTTAGGCAAAAGTGGAGAATTTTTTTTTTTTTTTTTTTTTTTTTTGCAGGAAATTTTTGGGGTGACGAGTTTGCAGATCAGATATGTATGTTTTGGAGCAAAATCTACAAAATATAATTAAAGATCTGATTCTTTGTGAAAAAATACCCGATTTCAAAAAAAATTGGTCGAATCGGAGTCCGGATGAAGGAGATATTGCTGATCTAAAAAATCAGTGGTGTTGTAGACATTTTTTAGAGGCAGAGAGTTTGCAGATTAGATCTATATGTTTTGGGGAAAAATATACATAATATAGTTGTAGATCTGGATTATTTGTGAAAAAATACCCGATTTCAAAAAAAAAAATCGACTGAATCGAAGTCTGGATGAAGGAGATATCACTGATCTAAAAATCAATGGTGTTGCAGACATTTTTTCAGGGCAGCGAGTTTACGGCGCAGATCTGTATGTTCTAGGGAAAAATCTACGAAATCTAATTGCATATATGGATTCTTTGTGAAAAAATACCTGATTTCAAAAAAAAAATCAGTCGAATCAGAGTTTGAATGAGGGAGATATCGCTGATTTAAAATCAGTTCATTTTTTTTGTTTTTTTTTTTGTTTTTTTGTTTTTTTTTTTTGTTTTTTTGTTTTTTTTTGTTTTTTTGTTTTTTTTGTTTTTTTTGTTTTTTTGTTTTGTTTTGTTTTTGTTTTGTTTTGTTTTGTTTTGTTTTTTTTTAATTTTTTTTTTTCAGAATTTTTTGTGACAGCGAGAGAGTTGTAGCGCAGATCTAAAATTCCAGTGCCTGGATCAAGATTTCTATCACATGGAAAGATGCAGAATGGTTGTTCCATTTCCAAAAATAGGTCATAATAGGGATTCTGAGCAATATTGACGTAATTGTGGCCATTTCAAATTTTCACCAAATTTTTTTGTGATGGTGGGCCTAGATCAGAGGAACGTGTATAAATTTGATGGCTCTCATCCAGCCAGATGGCTAGTACAAATGGAGAAATATTTCATATTGAATTACATCATGGATGATGCGACTCAGCTGAGTGTGGGAATCATGTACTTAGACCATGAAAGATGGCAATGGTGGCAGTGTCATAAAAAATGCCATCCAAGGTCAACTACTTGGCAGATGTTCGCAAAATCTATTTGTGACCACTTTGACCTTAAATCTAATTTTGTGGGTCCTCTTACTAAGCTCATGCAGACAGGCACACAACCTAACAAAGATTCTATTTTTACAGGAAAGAAGGAAACCAAGAAACCTAAAGGGTTATTTTCTATTGGTGTTTCCTTATTGCAAGTTCATGGATTGATTCAGAAGGAGACAATCATTGTGTCTATAAATCCGAGTTGCAAGCAAAATCTCATAATTTCAACTTGGCAAAAAAAATTGCAAGTGCCAGCAAAACATATTGAAAACACACAAGTTGATGATGAGGATGTTCAAGTGTATAAGGATTTGAAGTTTTCTATGGATAAGTATGTGTTGCATGGTGATTTTTATACTTCAGAGATGGATAATATGGATGTTGTTTTGGGATATCCTTGGATGGAATTTGTGGGTACTATCAATATTAATGTGCAGAAGAAATTCCTGAAGCTCTGGTATAAAAAGAAGAAAATTACATTATAGGATATTTTCATCAATAAACAAGTAGAGTACATGGAGGCTAAAGTAGAAGATGTTCCAGGGACTGACATATAGGAATATGAGCCACTGATGATAAAAAATCAAACACAAATAGAGGCTGAAGCAGAAAAGGTTACAGGTGCTGATACATCATATGAGGGCTTAGTGGTTGAAGTAATATTGGAAGATAAGACACCACAACATGCACCAGATAACAGTCAGGCTCCAATAAAGGGTGAATTAAAGAAAAAGACACCGCGGGTTAAAACTTCAACATATCATCACCCACATCACCCCGCAAGAAAACAACCAACAAGATGGCAACCAATTAGCCACAAGGACAACAACCCCTGCATGAAGGATAGCGATGAGCGAAGATCCACCTACTACACATCAACACAGACGATCTGCCACGGTCAACTTCCATCTCAAGCGAGCAAGGCACTAGCGAGATTGAGGGTTCACCTTTCTCTTGGATGGATAGATGCATGTGCATGGGACTAGTGGACTACTCTTTTGAGTAGATCTTATTATTTGTGTTCTTCCCATGTTTCGAGAACGAAACATGTTAAGGGGGGTGGAAAGTTATATACCTAGGGGGATAATATGGGGTACAAAGGGAGGTACCCAAGGAAATAATGTAATAATGGGATGGGCCATAGTAATAAATAAGGTGGTTAACCCATATCATGTAAGGGACCACAAGTAGTTAGTAATAATGTAATGGGCCCATGGTATTAGATAGATGATATGGATGGAACCATGGTAATGACCCATGGTATTGTATGTATGAGGCCTATATAGAGGCTAGAGATTCCACATTGAGGGAGGTAAAGGAATTATTGTATGAACATGCATATGGCGCGTGGAGTGTTCTCCTTCCTTAAGGAGTGAATGTATGGTGTTTCCCTACCTTAGGGGTTTGATCAATAAAGAAGCATTTCTTTATATTTCGATCTTGTTATTTTTGGGGTTTATTTATTTTATCATATATTTTTGGGTTAGATCTATAACAAGTGGTATCGGAGCTATATCAAGTGGTATCAGAGCTACAACACACCCTATGCTTGTGATGTAGGAGCAAAACCACCCCAAGTCAAAATTGAAATTCGTGAACCTTCTAGAACGTCAGCGTGGCATGAGAACTAGATTTTCTCATGAATTTGTTAATTGTTTATTAATGAAATTACTATTTTAAGAGATTGTGAGTGATTTTAGGAATTTGTTATGAGATCCTCAGAGAAAAGAATGGATCTGAAATGATCCATTTGATGTAATGTATTCATTATAAAATATAGCCTTTGTGCGTTTGTAGGGGGCCCAGACACCATGTAACATCAAGAGCGAAAGAGATATTTGGCTCATGTAAGCGTGTTGTAATTCGAGATCGAAACATTAATGAAATCTATGTATTTTATGTACTTTGGGTCATGCATTATTTGTGTGTGTTTTTAATAAGATTAAGGTTTAAATTCGTACGAAATCCTGTGGTTGTGATCCTCTGAATTCTTCAATGCTAGTAATCTGTTACTGGCGTGGAGATGGTTTGAGATATTTTTATAGAAAGTGCAATGGAAATTAAAACAAATCCTGTAGGCCCATAACCCACAACATGTGCGTGTGGAAGAAAGTTGCAGCGTTGTTGTGCATTAGAGAAGAAGGCGGGTTTTTCCATCATCAAAGTGGTATTAGAGTAAAAGAAGATTCTGCGGAAGGAGGTGCGAATTTAAAGAGGTATGGTCTTTATATTTTTGTGCAAGTAGCAGTAGAGGAAGGTGCGAAGATTGCAATAGCCTAAAAGCAAGGAGTGCTCAAGAGAAGTCGAGAACAACTTCCAACTACGGTTGGGTAGAAGTTGTCAAGGCAGCTCCACAGTTGCGATTGTGGGTAGAGTTGTCTTAGAGATAACAATTCTAGCAAAAGAAGTGTTGGTTAGTGTTATCACTTAGAAGTCTTCCCTAGAAGTTATAAAAAGAAGGAATAATCTGAGGTAACCACAAATCTAATCTTTTAGACTCAGGTTCTAGCCAACCTAAGTCTAGAAAGGGCTCTCTCTTTATAATTTAATTTTGTTTTGGGTGAGATTTCAGGCTAGTTCTTAGTAATCATAATGTTTGGTTTTGATTGCATAGTGGACTTAAAGGGAACAGATGGGCAGAGCAAGCATTTAGGCCATTGGGATATGGATTCAATCAAGGAGTGGCTTAACTGGAGTAGATCAATTACTAAAGGAGGATCTCACAAGGTAGGCTAGCACAACAAAAAGAAAATCTGTAGGTTCAAATGGATGAGATAGTCCTAACTAGGGTAAAAGGGCAATGAAGAATCCTTAAACCGGGATTAGGATGAAGAACAGAAGGAGATCAGTAGCAAAGGGAAATTAAGAATCCTTTACTATGGACCTAAGGGGGAAACTACAAAAGTAAGGGAACAATTAAGTGTTCCTTGACCAAGATAGTTTAGTAGAAAACAGTGAGAAAGTAAACAGTCAAAACAGAGAGCATTAAAACTAATTATGAATTATCATTCCTTGTTTACTATTCAGATTTCATAGAGAAAACATGTGAATATTTATAACATGACGAGAAAAGAGTAATAAACATGAAGAGATAATACTTATTTGGTTTCCATTGTGCACAAGAATCTTGTAAAACGTCTTTAGCTTTATTTCATGACCCAGCAAGCCAGTCCAGTCTTGATTACAAAAGCTCCTTAGCTTGATATGAAATGTCTACATAAATTTTTTTAATCCACCTTAATTACTTCAAATTATGAAGTATTTATACAAAAAATATTACAAAATATCTCATAATAGTATGAGAATTGTTCTAGGCAATCAAAAATATCTTCAAGAATGAAGATAGAGACAGATGGAAAACTACCTTCTCGCTGTCCCTTTTATTGTGATTGTGTTGGCTGTTGTAATTTGAATTTGGCTCTTTCAGTTGCTTGATATCTATGTGCTGAAATCACTTTATGTCTTCAACCTATTGATACTCTTTACTTGCTATACTTTGACCCTGTTTCATTTGTTTTATCTTACTGTCATATGGATTTACTACGGTAACTTTATAGTAAATCCGTCAAGTTTGTCCACCATTCACCTTCAGTTAATTTAATCTTTAGCACCTTTCTATATATCTCATCAGCTTCGGTATACTTGGCAAAATTTGGCTTGTTGAAAAAAAGGTGCTTTACCTCATGCTCCAGATTATCATACAATACCTTTTCTGTGGGCAGAGCTTTTACCCCTGAAGTACTAGCTTGGTTGGTGGCCAACTTGTTCAGTCTTTCAATGTAGTCATCTTGAGCCATAAGCTTGTCATTAATAACCATAGGACTGGAAAGGCCTTTTTCTCTCAAAATACCAAATTTGGTCATGAATCTATCAATATCAGCTTGGATGCTTTGGCATCTCTTCTCAAGATTGAGCATAAGGTTCCTTTTGGTAAGAACCTTATTGATTTCTATGATGGTCCCTGACCTATCTTCTATGCCCAGTTCATCAAACTGATACCTATTTTTGTTGTTCAAGAGTGTTATCAGTTGGTTGGCCTCTTCAGGCTTGTCTCCCAACTCTTCTCTTATCTTGTGAATTGCTTCGGTGGCCACTTTCACCAGTTCAATCTGCTAAAAAATTATTTGAATTGATGGCTAAACATCATTGATAGAGTCAATGATGTTGGCCCAGAGCATTTCCTTTAAATCTCTTAGTGGCTGTTGCAATGTCAAGTCCTTTTCAAGGATTTTAATCCTCTCACCCTTCTTTTACTCTTTTGGGTTTCTTCTTTTTGCTGTATCTGTGCAAGTTTGTAGTCAATTTCCAAACTTGGCACTATTTATCTAAGATTTTTAATTTCAGTAGCTTGGATGGTCATTTCCTCCATATCTTTTACTAATTCATCCGTTTTTGCTGTGGAAGTACCTACGCTTGTAGATGTACCTATGACTGGTGGAACAATTGGTGCTAAGGAAGCAGCGAATGTGGAGGGCATTGCTGTAGAGACTGTAGGAATGACAGTTTGCGGAGTGGTGGCCAACTCACTTTGTCTAGACTAAATCAAGTTACCTAGCTCTTTCTCTATTTCCTTTAATTGATCATTCAACTTGAGGACTAAGTCCATAAGCTGCTCTTGTTCCTTCTGTGTTTCTAGCACTTCAGCTATTTGTGGATGACGCAGATGAGGGATTTTGAGCTACTTTTTCAAGGAAACTATGTCATCATTTTTCTTTTTGATTAGCTATTATGCAGCCTTTACATCCTTTGGATCATGGCCCAACTCTATGATTAAGTCCTCTAAGGACTTTATCTTGGTATCCTTGGCCTGTGAAGAGCCCTTTTCTAGTTGGAATTGCGCTAATATATTATTCAGCGAATTTTGTAGTCGATGTGTTGCAATGGCCTTGTTGGTCAATGTGGAGTAGACCATTTCCCCTATCTATTTGTGCAATTCTATTTGGTCTATAGGATATATATCCTTCACTAGCACCTCAAAATCTAACTTCAAGTAGTCTACTATAGACCTAGGTTGCTGTGTGGTAGGCTTCATGAAAGTCATTTGCATCTTACCTTCCTTTACATCAAAGGCTAACATTAGCCTTTTTGATTGGTGGGAGCCATTTTAAGGTATTGTGCATAGCTCTGGGCCTTCAACCTTTCATTTCTGGCCTTTATCTCTTTGTATTTCTCTCTAATATCCTAGTCCTAGCCAGTTGGAGTCCCAAATGAGGATACTTCCATGCTCTGTTGTCTTTCTAGCATTTGAGCATGTGTAGTGGAAGGTTCTTGTGTACCTTCAAAGGGAGTGGCATGTCTTTGCTCTGCTCTTTCTGTACCTGTGGTTCCAACTGTTTCTTCTATAAACTCTTGTTCTGAAAAAGGATTTAACCTTTTCCTCTTGACATAAGTCTATGCAACAGGTCTGCTGGAAGGAGTAGCCTCCTCTCTATCTCTTTTGGCATTTTTCTCCTCATTTAGAGGAGTTTGTGCAATAGGAGGATTACTCATGATGTGCTCTGGCTGAGCCAAATCTTCTGATATGTCTGGTTGCTCTGATTCTTCTTGCTCTTGAGGTCCTTCTTCTGCTTGTTGTCCACTATGTTCCTATGTTTCCCTTTGGGATTGGGATTCTCCTGGCACCTATACAAAGGAATCTTCATCAAGTCTTCTTTCAAGATCAATCAACACATTATTAACAACAACTTCTGTGCTATCTTTGTCTATTAGAGTGTTCTCCACGTATGCTAGTTGATTTTCATGTTATTCTATCTCAGGCATTCTGTGGTGGATATAGGGAGAGAATTTGTTCTTTTTCTTTCTATTGTAGATGAAATCAAAAGGGTCATATCTCCATATGAAGCTTTGTTTTAGTTTTAGCCTTTGTAGGATTTCTTCTGCTTCTCTTCCTGCTTCCCTACTGTTGCAATAAAGGGGCCAAGCTGGTCATTTATTATGAGTTGAGATTTCTTCTTGGCCTTCACAAAATGTACCTCATTTGAATTAATCATTTGCATGTAGTACTCTAGAGCAAACAATCTCATGGGGAGGTATCTTGGTAGTTTGTAGGGTGCTAACTCACATCCATATATTCTAATTTCAGTGTGATTTTGGTACAAGTACCAATCTCCCACTCTGTATTGTTTAGACAGCTATAGGACCCTCCTGATATTTGCACTGATTCTGGGAGGAGGACTTCCTAACAACATAGTTGCCACTGGGTACACAAAAAGATCTATGAAATTTGTATAAGTATATGGAGATTCATACTGGTGGATTAATGGGGTCCAGAAGACTACTGATCTAGGGTTGCCTCTGGTATCAAGCTTTTGAAGTGTAAATGGGAATTTATCATCTTGATAGTAGAAGAAAAGATGATATAAAATTGATGAGTACTTGAATACTCTTTCATTGTCCATTCTGATGAAATGATCATGCATTTTATCTGCAATGAATTTGGCATAATCAAACATGATGGCAAGGGGATGCCTAGGAGTGTAAATGGACATGAAGGCTATAACAATCTCATCAACAAAATCACTTGTAGTCTGGCCTAACACACTAGATATCATTGCTATGATGTCTCGGCCAAGTTCAGAGAATATGGTCCACATGTATGGGGGAGGGTCCTTGGAATGTATTTCTCTTCCCTAATGAAGGTCTGGAATAACTGAGCAAGTTTGATGGAGGTGATTGTAGGGAATCTGTAAAACAGGTCTCCAACAGAAAGGGGGGTTAGGTTTTGGCTTGGTTGTAACTGCCGCATTTCATTAATGGATTCAACAGTGATGGTGAATAATACAACATGGTCAGGAGTCATCACTGCTCTTTGACTGGGACTGTAGTTCATATGGCATTAGTGGACAATTTCAGGGAAGATATGAACTCTAGGGAATTGGTACTTGGGCAAACCTGATTCCCAAAGACCTATTTTGTCTGCATGATTTAAGTACTGGTCTTTGTACCTATAGTATAACTTCAGTGGGGATTCTTGGACAAAGGTTTCTTTCATTTGAAAGTCTTTGTCTGCCAAAGGGAGATGGTCTAAGTCCTGGTGGGGAGTAGAAATTGGTAGGACATTCAGTGCAACTAGAGTAGCCATCCTTGGTTCTTGTGGATTCAAGGACGGGGACAAAAGGTTTTCAGTAAAATTGGGGGCAAATTGGTTTAATTCAAAGTAGTTTAGGATTGCTGGGTAATTGTTTTACTTAATTACTTAATAACGTAAAGCAATTGAGTAACAAGTTTGGGTATTAAATAGGGTTTCTCAGTGATTTTGGGTAAATACTTGGTTTTGGCTCTGAACGGGTTAATGGGTGAATATGCATGGTTTGCAAGAGGCATACATGACTGAAGAGTGGTTTGGAAGTTCAACAGCTTTAGCAGGTTGGCAGTTGGACATGGGTTGACATTTTCACGTACTCTGGTGCTTGCATGGAGGTCTAAGCATCTTTTTCATGATAAAACTAAAAAAATGAGTTTTTTAGTTTTATTTGCAAAGTAAACTATTTTGGCGGGTATACGGGGAAAGGTACGTTTGGCATTAAGCGGAGGATGGGACATTTTGTCATCTAGCGGGAGGCGGTAAGCAAGTTTGTATCACATTGCTTTTGGGCTAGAGTGGTTTTGGGGGAAGGCCGCCCGATGCCATTCATTGGGCGCCATGTAGTAGCGGGGTGAAAAGTGAAACCACCCATATCGGGTAGGTAAAGTTCGACCTTCGGAGGCCACTCGATATGAGAGTCAATCATCATATCGAAAGAGGTCAGATTGCATGGTGATCGGGGTGGGGTCTTGTCATGAGGTTTAATGGAGGGGCTTGAGGGAGGTTTAAGCGTGGCAAGATTAAGTTAATCAATAGATTATGACGAATTAAGGGCATCGGGGGTGATTTCATTGGTGGATGGTTTGACTTATAACTAACCACTGATTGATTAATTATGTCAGGTTCTATTCATAAAGTTTATATTTCAAACTTTCGGGACGGGATATTAATATTAAGGGGTTTAATAAATACATAGGGGAAAAGGGTTTTATTGCTTTATCGGGATTTAATATATATAATGTTAAAATTTAATATGAATGAAGATGGAGAATGTTTTAGCGCTAAGTGTAAAATGAATTCTTTGCAATTCATTTTTGCTTTTCACATAGAAAACATAAAAACTTAGGCTAAATGCATATTTGTGGGTTTTTGTGAAAAAGGGGTTTTTATGAAAAAGGGGTTTTTATGGGAGAATGATCATTTTTCTAAGGTTTTACCTTTAGAGAAAGGGGTTTATTAGGGGAAAGTGAGTTTCGCTAGGAAATTGATGTTTTTCATAAGGGAAATGATTTATTTGGGAAAATGAGTGAATTTGAAAAGGGTGGATGCTTATGAGGGGACTTTTAGTACTTAGGACCTATAAGTTATTGGGTCGAGGGTCCAGTCCCTCCAGAAGTCAGATAAATGCTCTGAGCTCCTTTAACTTAAGAGTTTAGGTACTTTAAGACCTTTCTTGGTAGTTAGTTAAATGGCAAATGTAATCAATGAGGGAGGTTAATCAATTGACTTTGTGTACTTTGATAAATGCTCAATTTTCATCCATACTTAGAAATTTGATGATGAAGGTGAATAATATGATCTTATCTAATCAATCATCACAATTTTGCAACCATTCATCTACTTACCCATCTACTCATCCTACCATTTTTACTTCTTTTTATTAGGGTGCACTTAAGCTGGCAAACCCTTTATCAAGACTTCTTCTTTTCTTTTACAAAAGTAATATATCTAAGTCTAACCTTATTACATCCAAGGGCTCAGATTAAACTATTGAGCTCCTTTTTATTTACTATACCTATCTACTTATCTGCCAAGATTAAATAGTTTGGTCAAATTTTATTCTCTATTCCTAAGCATAAAATTAAAAACATGAAATAACCAAGTTTAAACATTTTGACCACCCATGGATTGTGGCAAAGGTAACAAGCTGCACACAATATTTTATTTAACATCAAAAGTAAATAGTAGTGGCATTTTGACTTGCACACTTTCATGGTCTTTTTTTCTTTCTTGGGGTTCATTTTTTATCCTTTTTGAACTTTTATTTCTTTTTGTCCTTTGATTTTTCTTTTAGGACATACCCTCTTTACATTTTTTACTTTTTTATTTTATTTTTTGAATATGGAAAACATTTGCAGATAGAAAAGGTATGTACATATTACAGATTTAATCTCATCCATTCAAAATTTATGACTCCTATTGGTATAGGAACATAACAGGTAGAATTGTTAGTTACCAAGAGGTTCGAGGAGAGAACCATTGAGCTTTCCAAAAGACCAAGTCCAGAGGAGAGCTTGGTGAGGTAAGTGGCAGCAAAACCACCCCAAGTCAAAACTGAAATTCGTGAACCTTCCAGAACGTCAGCGTGGCATGAGAACCAAATTTTCTCATGAATTTGTTAATTGTTTATTAATGAAATTACTATTTTAAGAGATTGTGAGTGATTTGAGGAATTTGTTATGAGATCCTAAGAGAAAATAATGGATCTGAAATGATCCATTCGATGTATTGTATTCGTTATAAGATATAGTCTTTGTGCATTTTTAGGGGGGCCAAAAACCATGTAACATCAAGAGTGAGAGAGCGATCTGGCTCACGAAAGTGTGTTGTAATTCAAGCTCGAAAAATTAATGAAATCTGTGTACTTTATGTACTCTAGATCATGTGTTATTTGTGTGTGTTTTTAATGAGACTAAGGTTTAAATTTGTATGAAATCTTGTGGTTGTGATCCTTTGAATTCTTCAATGCTAGTAATCTGTTAACGACGTGGAGATGGTTTGAGATCTTGTTACAGAAAGCACAACAGAAATTAAAACAAATTCCGTAGGTCCATAACCCACAGGCCGTGTGTGTGGAAGAAAGTTGCAGCTTTGCGGTTTTTACTGTCATCAGCTTGGTACACTAGGATTGACAACTATTTCACCAGGTTGGCCTTCACCAAAAGTGAAGAAGATGTGAACTTTTACCATATTGTGGTTGAAGGTAAATTGTTGATTATAGTATTATATGTCAATGATTTGATTCTAACATGTGATGAGAAGTTGATAAAATCTTGTGAAGAGAATCTTGCAAGAGAATTTGAGAATAAGGACTTGGGGCTCATGCATTATTTCCTTGGTATGGAAGTATGGAAAGGAGATGGGGAAATTTTTGTCTCTTAGGGAAAGTATGCCAACGAGATATTGAAGAAGTTATACATGGAGAGCAACAACCCCATGGGGACCCCTCTAGCAGGTAATTGGAGGAAGGAAGATGCTAATTTAGGTGTAGTAGTGGAGGCTACTATTTATAGACAGCTTGTGGGTTCACTTATGTATTTGGTGAACACACGACTGGACATATGTTTTGCAGTTAACCAGCTTAGTTAAGCAATGACTAAGTCAACCAAACTCTATAGGAAGGAAGCTAAACATGTGATAAGATACCTCAGAGGAACTGTTACACAGTAATTTGTCACTCCCCTGTCACTCCCGATTCTTGATCCCGGAGAACCCTAGTAGTGACTACTGTTTTATACTTTCACCATGAAACCTATGCTCTTGCATCCCTTGAAGTTTGAAGAAAGAAGTCCCCACTCCCTTTAGAACATTTCCAGAGAATCCTTCTTAAAACCCAGTTTTTAAGATCAACGCTCTCTCCCATTGTATCACCCGCGCTGATGGCAGAAGTTTACACTATGACCTGCACCAATCAATGCTACTATTAGCTCCATACCTATGCTGGTCTACTTTTGGAAAGTTTTTATAAAAGGAAATAGAGTTTCACCTCTAGAAACTTCTAGTGGTGATGTGCTAGATGTTAGTTTGGTTGGATAAGGGCCGAAAACTCCATATAAGGTTCTTTCCCCTTTAAAAGTGGACCTTCCAAGTAGATAAGACCTTCTTCCCCCTTGAGTGGATCTCATTCTTATCCTCCTCTCCCTATATAAACCACTTCCTCTTACCCTTTTTGGTTACAATATACAAAACTAGGTGCAAAATTTTGAAATCTTTAGCTTTTGATAGAACAAGATTAGTCTTAGATGACAAAAGACTAGTTTTTGGTAGCTAAAGCATGAGGAGAGAGACTTAGAGCTTGGAATCCATTTCATGTCAAGCTAGAGGAGGAAAAAAGTGCTGAAAACAGATGTAGGAGGACTTGGATATCGCAAATGAGATCTCCAACATCAAGGCTTCGGTTGTATTTCTCTTTGAAGTTTATTTTAATACAATTAATGGTTTATTTCCTATATCGGGTGTAATATTGCATTTGGTAGCTTAGAATTCCTTGACCTTTTAAGTAGATTGAAATTGATTTTATGCTATCATGTTTGTTGTTGTCTCTTGCATGTTTGTTTTAGGTGTTTGAATGGAAAGAAGTTGGAGCAAGGAGGCAAGATCAACATCAAGTGGATTAGCGCTATAAGAGGTAGGCCTTCTTTTTTGATTCTAATCTAAGGAAGTTTACATTAGATTGTATTGTTTGTGTATGGACCCATTCTCGGGCTAGAGGGATCACCTCTATCCGCAGAGGAGATTTACCTACTCCACAAATTGGTGACTTCGGTGGGGAAATACATCTCCTTTTCATCACTTCGTTTTTTCTACTTGTGTGCCTAGTTTGTTTATTTATGGTCTTATGGGTCTATATTGACCTGTTTGAAGGCATATAGGCACTAGCCCACCCTCTAATTTGTTAAGCCTGACCCTGTGTGAAGTTCTTTTTATTTTTTCTTTGAATCCCTTGATCAATGCTCTTTTTGGTGAAATAGCTGCGTCGATCAGGCCTATCAACGCTAGTTGTAGCTTGACCAGTCGTGCCGATCAACGCTACTTTCAGCCCAAAAAGCAAGTCGGTCTCTGAGTTAAGAAAAAAATCAGAATTTCTCCCATTCCAGTGCCATTGTGTCTTGAGCCTCAGAATCTCTTCTTCTGCTGAGAAGTGACTAGAATGCTTTGTTTGCTGGTTTTGAATGATTGATTGGTTTGAAGTTTCATTGCTTGATTTTTTGAGTTTTTTGGATGGTTTTATGACCCTAGGGCATCTAAGTCAATTACCGTTCATTTCTTTGTTTACTCATTGTGTCAAGTTTATAATTTGTTGCTTCATTTAATCCATCTTTCAGTCGCGACATCTTCATTGCTTCATTTTCAATTGAATGAGTGAAAGAGTCTCATTTATTCTCTTATTTCGAGTGTCTCTTTTCTCTTTCCAAGCATAGATTACATTGCTTGGTTTGTCGATTGAAGCATTTGTGTGTTTGCTTTGTTTGATTCAGGGAAGAAGTTTCTTTTAGTTTCATTTATCATGCTTTGGATTTGATTGATGCTTGTTTGTTTGGAATTGTGAAAATTTTCATTAAAGTGCTTTATGTGAAAGATTCATTTTGCATTTTTATGAAAAGAAGAACATCATTCTAGTTTTCTTAAGAGAAAATATTGCATTAGCAGCGTCATTAAAAAGCTAAAATTGCATCATCATAAACATTGGAAATGAAATGAAACTTCTTTTGTTGTTAAGGGAATATTAAGTTCATTTAGGACATGTATTAGTGAAAGATTTCATTCTTTGATTGTTGCATTGATTGTGTGCTCTCTATCCCTCAATTAGTGTTAACTTTCATCGAAGAAACATTTCTTTTCTCATACAACTGCATATAGGAGTTTTCAGATGACAATGGTAGGGCCTTGGAATTGAAACCTAATTCAAGATCAACCATAAAAATTTATTGAATTAACCTAAGGAAGCATTGAAACTTAACACTCACATCTAGTGGTTTAGGCTAGAGACGTGTTTCGACGTCTTTAAACCTAACACATATCGTTCGCTTCGACATTAGACAATGCTAGTACAGACCTGTGCTCCCCGTACCGTCACATATATAAAGGGAGACCCCACTAGGTTTGCAATCCTTTATCCATAGGAAGCTGAGTCTGCCACCTTGTAAACGTGATACATTGAACAAAACATTTAGGGAGATTGCCTGCTTGTACTTTTCGGTTCATCAGGAGGTATTATGCAGTTCACAGTTACCTGGTAATCCCTTTTTCCTAGATTATCCTGAGTAGTCATTTTGGTCTTTTTGACTCTTTAAATTTAAAAGATCATCGAGCACTTTTCCTTTTGAGCTCATTAACTCCAAAAGCGACTAGAGTCACCTTTTTCCCTTTTCTCAACTCTTAAAATATGGAAAAGCAAAGTTTTGTTTTAGTGTCTTAAAATTAACTACCCACGGAATATTCCTGGTTAAAGTTATATTCCTTAGTGATTCTTTAGGGTCATTTCCAATGTCAACATTTCCAGAGTTTACCAGTCAAGGATTCCCCTCGGATGAGAATCCTGGTCCTTTTCCTTCTTTTGGAAATGCTGGTGCTCCTTATATGGTAACGTTGTCCCTCCCTGGGTTAACAATTGGTTTACCTATCTAGTTATTTTCGACCTTGGTGGTCCCGGGTGTCCTAGCTCCTACCCAACCATCTCCTTCATTTGGACCACATTACGTTGATTGTAAGGTTGACCTCTCACCTTCTTCCCATATTTATTCACCTTCCTCTTCTACTTCACCTGGTGAAAGTTTCAAATCCAGTAACCAAGGGGCTAAGAAGAAGAAGACAAAGAAGAAGAAGTCAGATAAGCAAGAGGCCAACCATGCAACTGTTACGCCAAGTGCACCTCCCATCTACAAACCTCTCGATCCTTTGTGGAAGGTAAAATTCCCTTGCAGGATATGTAAGGGTGACCATCTCCTTTGAGACTGTCCTGACATTCCTAGAGTCTTAGAGGTATGTGTGGTGAAGTAAAATTATAAGTGCAAACACGAACGAATTCCTCTAGCCCGATAATGGGTCTAGCCACAATAGATACATTCTATGGAAGATTTCCTTAGGTTAAAATCAATCAAGAGGGCCTACCTCTTGGTCGCTTATCCTGCTTGAATGATGTCCTTGCTTGCTCACTCCAACAATCTCTCGCTTCCTTCTTCAAGTTCCTGAAACAAGTGAACAACAACAACACACAAACATAATAATAAACAAATTGCAATTCAACCTACTTAACAAGTCAAGAAGCATTAAGACATAAATATGTATTATTAAAAAACATGTAGGAAATCAATTGATAGTTGCATATATTAATATCAAAGAGAGATTACAACCATTTGTCTTGACGTCGCAGTCTTCCTCTGACAAGACCAGGTTCCCACACACTTCTGCTAGCATTCCATGATAGCTTCAAACAACAATAGTTTAAAGGCTCTTCCCTTTAGGCTTCACTCCAAACCAAACAAACTTCTCCCTCACACAACTAGATGGCTACAACTAGTAATAGCTTACTTTTCTAATCAAAATAATATACTCACACTCAGCCAACACTCTCACTAGCTTGTGCTTGGGAAGAAGGGAGGTTTATATAGGAAATATAGATGGGAGATGGATCCTCTTCTCATGGGAGAAGGACTTATTCCTTGAGGTAGTTTCGTCATTATAGGGGAAAGGAGCCCAAACTATCATCCTAGACCCCATCCAGCCAAACCATTTACCAGACTTCTGTTACAAAGCTTCTAGAACTGGAAGCTTCGGCTCTAAATTTAAAAAACTTTCCATAACATGACCGACGCGACTGGAACACACCTCAATCATACCAGTTGGCGTGGGGAATAGTGCTAATCTCTTAGCATTGGTGTGGGGGAGACAAAGGCCATTAGCATTAGGCTTGTAAACTGGGCAAAACAAAAGTTTTAGGGGAAATGGTGCAAAGGGAAATGATTTGCTCATGAAGAGGAACATAATGGGAGTTTCTCCATGAAGGAAAAGCATGCGGGGTTCACTGTAGAGTCCTCCAGGATCAAGGAACAGGGAGTACATGGATAGTGACAAAATGTTGTGTAACAGATGCCCCCTAAGGCGTGAAGGCCGAGTCGGAGTGAGGGATGAAATGCTATATAAATCAGTGCGGGGGACCCGTCTGTCATTGGAAAACCTGCAAGTAAGTATAGGTACATATACATAAACTGAGATCTCTGTCAAATGATACATGAATCATGGTATGGACACAACCATATAGAGAATGACCATGTGAATGGATCTAAGTATGAGCACAACCATCCACCAAAGAGGATCATAATGAAACCAAGGTATGGTCACAACCATCCAATAATGAGAAGGATCAGATATGATAACTCATGGTCTGGTCACAACCAACCATCTGAAAGAGACATGCATATCATCATAAACCATGTCACACCACTTCGCAACCTGGACTTGTGTGATCTGAGTACAGGGTATTGTGCTCCAACACGACCTGATCAAAGTACAGATCCTAGCATGTGAATAGATGTGTTGACGTTGAACATGCTAGAAAGTTGCTTGATTATCAGCTAATGATGTAAATTGTTAACAAGTGTGAGAGAAACCAACAATAATGACAATGGCCCTCAAGGTACTATTAGCATAATTCATGGAATGTGAATACAGGAACTGAAGTCAAACACTCATGAAATCACTCGATCAAAAGCCAATGATGTGAACTTGTCATCGAGTGTGAAGAACTTGCCATTAAGGCATGCAATCTCTAAGGTATTGGAAGGGAGTCTCTCGATCAAATTCCCGGATAATGAGTTGAAGTCAACAGAAAGTTACTGCGTCGAAGGAGGGCCATAATGAATCCCACATCATTGACGTGAGACGAGATGATGCAAAATGATTTTGGATGATACAGAGAAACAGAGCTAAGTGTAACTACAGAAGGACAACTCTTGAACATATCAACGACATAACTGGAAGTTTGGCAACTTTTGGATCCATAGGATCGGTGGTCATGACGACATGGCAGAGATCAGATGAAAGGAAAAAAATGAACGGCCCAAACCCAGGAAGGTCAATGATACAAGGGAGGATGTCCCAACCTGACACGAAGCAAAGAGTGTCATGTTCAAAAGTGAGCTACTGAAACGACTCGATAGATTTGCAAATTTCCCCCCACCATTTCTAGCAAGTACCCCAATTATTTTTTAATCACAAGCTTGAAGGGGATAACATATGCTTGCTTTGTAAGTTCATCCTTTGGATGAATATGACCTAGTAAGTTTAATGAGCCCTAGGAAGGAGAAGCTCGTGTTCGTCATGGTGATGAATCCAAGGTGGTTTAATAGTTTAACAAGTCTAAAAAAGGTGTAACTCTGTATCTTTTTCATGTTTAGAGAGTTTGAAAAAGACACATAAAAGAAAACTCCACATGGTCCCTTTTCGTACATTTGTGTCTCTCAAGGACAAAAAGGTAGAAAACAATACTTGAGAGAACCGTTTGACCATTTCAGTCAAGGAGCACCCTTTTTGTAAATAGTACCTCCCAACCTGAAAAAGGGGTAAACTTATACTAGGCGCATGACATTTCGCATCTTTTAACGAGTTCGAAACGATAAGGGCTTGACCATATTTTCACTTTTAAAGGGTCAGAAAAGAGCTGAAAGTTGACCCCCCATTTTTATTCTCTTTAATGAGTCAAAAAGGGAGAAAATACTCTGCAATATTTTCCATTTTTACGAGTTATAAAAAAACTTAAAGGTTACTCTTCCTGGAGGAACGAGTGGTATAAAGGGTAGAAACTGGTTCTATCAATGGTGGAACTGCTCAAAACATGTAATGGTCAAGAGGCTGGCTAATAAAACCACTCATCACTGCGGTTCCTCAGGAAAGGAAAAAACAACCAAGTGAAAGCATATGATCGGCCAAAGAGATGGTGGCGATGGAATGAAACAACCAAGGATCATCTAATAGAAATTAGCTGATAAAATTACAATCATGAGATGTAAATTGGGCATGGGTTCATGTTTACACAAGATTGAACCATGGAGAACTCTGCTTGGATTCGGTTTCATGTTTACATAAGCTTGAAATGAAAAACTATGCTTGCTATAGGTTTGCATACCCCCAACATAATGACTCAAATGACGTACATGCCCCCCAAACTTCATTTCATTCAGCTAGGTGGATGGAATGAAGGTTCACTTTTGAGATCCAGGAAAGACTCGACTGGGATTTTACGAGATCTCAAACAAAGACTTGATTTGGAAAAGGGAGTTGTTTCATTTCTCAATGAGGTTGACACAGTAAAAGAATTATCCTCGAGACCCTTTTTTCATTTTTAAATGAGCTTGACACAAGACAAATAACTATGCTCGGGACCCCTTGTTTCATTTTTTAATGAGGTTGAAACAAGACTAGGAACTATCCTCACTACCTTTGTTTCATTTTTTTAATGAGGTTGACACAAGACTAGGAACTCTCCTCATGACTCCTTGTTTCATTTTTTAACGAGGTTGACACAAGACCAGGAAATCTCCTCATCCCTCTGTTCATGAACCATACGAGAACATGGCTCCCAAGAGGTCTTCATTAGAGGGAAGAAGCATGCTCTGGGAGGAATACATGTCATTTGGTACCAAAGACAGACCAGGTTCCAATGCCCCCAGTACAAATGTACAATACCATCTGTGTGATCATTAACAGATGTGGAGATGAAATGGGTAGCCACATAATTGACCTGTGGTAGGGAAGGTACTGCTTGCAAACAAGAGCCAATAGGGGACGATGGTTGCAAAGGAGGCGCGTGGTGACCAATGAACGATAGTTCATCAATAGTCACAATTCTCCCTTCGTGCGGAAAAAAAACCACACAGAAAAGTGAAGAAACAAGAGCTCCCACGGCATAAACATAGTCGCGTCCAAGGATAAGATTTAAATCTGGACCTTGGACTACCATCACGTCTATATAGATGGTCTTTCCTCCCAAAGTAATAGGGAGCTTCAGAAGGATCCCTAAAGATTGACTGGTTCCTCCGTTGAAAGCCAACAGATTCTAGGTGACAGGCACAAGCTGTGGGGAACCCAAAGCTTGCCAAGTAGTAGAAGACATGATGCTAACAAACACACCTTCATCTAATATAGTGCCAGGTACTACCATATTATAGGCTTGTACTGTGATCTCGAAAGGCACATAAGATGGGATGCAGAAAGAAGTCAATGGACCCCAATCGAAAGAGACCACATAACTACTTAGTGGGGGTATCATATGATTGCCCCCATACTATATAGGAATAGGGGAAGGACTCTCCTGAACTATTGGGATGGGAGGGTCACTCTTTTATTCACGAGAATATGAGGAGATGAGAAGAACATCAGTAGTATGATCACCACTCTCTTCTATACTAGAATGAGAAACTGGTGGCGGAACTAAGTCGACACTCTTTTCGACCAATGGTTGGTTAGGAACAGACACAAGAGAGTCATGCTCAGGAAGAGCATGATGGGTAAGAGATGAATCCAAGTCAATCTCTTTACCAACCGGGAGAGGTTCACAAGAAAGCCTTTGATAACCAACAAGAAGTTGGGGTTGAGGGGCTATAAGGTTTTCCAAAACTTTGGAAGCTTTATCCATAAGAGGACAAAGGTGAAGAAGATGCTTTCATTCACATAACCTACAGGGGAATTTAATCTTTCCCTTATTCTTACCATCATTAGCTAAAGGCGTAGCATCGACATGATCTCCAGAGGTCGACGAGGATGGTCGGTTCAAGTCTTGAGACCATACCTCTAAGACTCTAGGAATGCCAGGACAGTCTCGAAGGAGATGGTCACCCTTACACAACCTGCAAGGGAATTTTACCTTCCGTGAAGGATCAAAAGGTTTGTCGACAGGGGGTGCATTTGGAGTAATAGTTGCACGGTTGAACTCTCGCTTATTTGACTTCTTCTTCTTCTTCTTAGCCTCCTAGTTACTGGATTTCAAACTTTCACCAGGTGAAGTAGAAGAGGAGGGTGAAGAAATAGGGGAAGAAGGTGAGGGGTCAACTTGAGAATCATCGTGACGTGATTTAAATGAAGGAGATGGTGGGGCAGGAGCCGGGACACTTGGGACCACTGAGGTTGAAAATAACAAGACAGGTAAACCAATGGTTAACCCAGGGAGGGACAACGTTGCCATCTAAGGAGCACCATCATTTCCAAAAGAAGGAAAAGGACCAGGATTCCCATCCGAGGGGAACCCTTGACTAGTGGACTTTGGAAATGTTTCCATTGGAATCGACCCTAAAGAATCACTAAGGAAGATAACTTTAACCATGAATATTTCGTGGGTAGTTAATTTTAAGACGCTGAAACAAAACTTTTCGTTTTCATATTTTAAGAGTCAAGAAAAGGATGAAAGGTGATTCTATTGCTTTCGATTGGAAACGAGCTCAAAAGGAAAAGTGCTCAAACAATATTTTAAGTTTAATGAGTCAAAAATATCTAATGACTTCTTTGGATGATCTAGGTAAACAGGATTACCAGTCAATTGTGAACTGCATAATACCTCCCGACGAACTGAGAAGCACAGGTAGACAATTCCCCTAAATTTTGTGCTTGGTGTATCACGTTTGCAAGGTGGCAGACTCAGCTTCCAATGGATAAAAGATTGCAAACATAGAGGGCTCTCCCGTTATATACTCGACGGTATGGGGAGAACAAATCCATACTAGCGCTGTCTAATGCCGAAGCTAACGACAATTGCTAGGTTTAAATATGCCAGGACACATCTCTAGCCTAGACCTTCTAGATGTGAGTGTTAAGTTTCAATGCTTCCTTAGGTTAACTCATTAAATTTTAATGGTTGATCTTGAATTAGGTTTCAATTACAAGGCCTTACCGCTGTCATCTGACAAAATTCCTACATGCAGCTACATGAGAAAAGAGATATTTGTATTCAATGAAAGTTATCACTAATTGAGAGATAGAGAACACAAAATTAATGAAACAATCGAAGAATGGAATCTTTCACTAATATATGTCCTAAATGCACTTAATATTCCCTTAACAACAAAAGAAGTTTCATTTTATTTCCAACGCTTATAATGATGCAATTCTAGCTTCTCAATAATGCTACTAATGCAATATTTTCGCTTAAGTAAACTAGAATGATGTTCTTCTTTTCATAAAATGAAAAATGAATCTTTCACATAAAGCACTTTAAATGAAAATTTTCACAAATCGAAACAAACAAGCATCAATCAAATCCAAAGCATTATAAATGAAACTAAAAACAACTTCTTCCTTGAAGTGAACAAACCAAACACATAAATGCTTCAATTGACAAACCAAGCAATGTAATCTATGCTTGGGAAGAGAAAAGAGGCACTCGAAATGAGAGAACAAACGAGACTCTTTCACTCATTCAATTGAAAACAAAGTATCCTAGTCACTTCTGGGAGGAAGAAGAGAGTCCGAGGGCCAAGCCACATTGGCACTGAAATGGGAGAAATTCTGATTTTTTCTTACCCCTGAGACCGGAGCGACTTTTGGGCCAAAAGTAGTGCCGATCAACATGACTGACTAGTACTACAACTAGTGCTGATGGCTGATCGGCATGAATTTTCAGCCAAAAATAGTGTCGATTGAGGGATTCAAAGAAAAAATAAAAAAAAACTTCACAAAGGGCCAGACTTAACACATCAGAGGGTGGGCTAAACCAAGCAAGCACACAAAGCAAGCTAAGTGAAGCTTTCTAGTCAGGGAGAAAATGGCCTAAAAGGCTTACGAGGTCAAAATCACAAAAGCAGAACACACTGGCCAAGATTGGGGTCAGGCCCTAATCTTCACTTATAGGCATCAGCACGACTGCTTAACTGACAACAAGCGCCAGAGGCTGGTCGGCGTGATTGTTTCTCAACAATTCACGCTGGTTGGCACGACTATCAACGGATTGAGCGTGCTGGATGAGGTAACTAAGGAAAAAGAAAAAGAAAAAAAAGGGACCAAATCTGCTACTATGAATTTTAGACTTAGGCCAGTAAGCAGGAGAAAAGAAACATAACCAAAGGGAAAATGTGAAACTAGAAAAGTTCTCACAAAATCATGAAATCCAAGACAAACAAAAGGATTGGGATCCCTAGTGGAGTCGCAAATTTGGGGTGAAGTAAATTATAAGTGTGGACATGAATGAATTCCTCTAGCTCAATAATGGGACTAGCCATAATAGATACATTCTATGGAAGATTTCCTTAGTTTAGAATCAATCAAGAGGGCCTACCTCTTGGTCGCTTATCCTGCTTGAATGATGTCCTCGCTTGCTCGCTCCAACAATCTCTCGCTTCATTCTTCAAGTTCCTAAAACAAGTGAACAACAACAACACACAAACATAATAATAGACAAATTGCAATTCAACCTACTTAACAAGTCAAGAAGCATTAAGACATGAATATGTAATATTACAAAACATGTAGGAAATCAATTAATATTTGCATATATTAATATCAAATAGAGATTACAACCATTCGTCTTGATGTCGCAGTCTTCCTCTGACAAGACCAGGTTCCCACACACTTTTGCTAGCATTCCATGATAGCTTCAAACAACAATAGTTTAAAGGATCTTCCCTTTATGATTCACTCCAAACCAAACACATTTCTCCCTCACACAACTAGATGGCTACAACTAGTAATAGCTTGCTTGTTTAATCAAAATAGTATACTCACACTCAGCCAACACTCTCACTAGCTTGTGCTTGGGAAGAAGGGAGGTTTATACAGGAAATATGGATGGGAGATGGATCCTCTTCTCATGGGAGAAGGACTTATCCCTTGAGGTAGTTCCATCATTATAGGGGAAAGGATCCCAAACTATCATCCTCGACCCCATCCAGCCAAACCATTTACCAGACTTTCATTACGGAGCTTCTAGAACTGGAAGCTTTGGCTCTAAATTTAAAAAACTTCCCATAACAGGACCAACGTGACCGGAACATAGCTCAGTCGCATCGGTCGGCACGGGGAATAGTGCTAATCTCTGCACATTAGCACGGGGGAGACAAAGGCCATTAGCGCTGGTCTTGTAAACTGGGAAAAACAAAAGTTTCAGGGGAAATGGTGCACAAGGGAAATGATCTGCTCATGAAGAGGGACATAATGGGAGTTTCTCCATGAAGGCAAAGCATGTGGGGTTCACTGTAAAGGTCCTCCAAGATCAAGGAATGGGGAGTATAGGGACAGTGACAAAATGCTGTGTAACAGTGTGGACTCAAAATTTGGATTGACCATCCCCATCGATCTCTGGAGATCATGTCAATGATACACCCTTAGCTGGTGATGTTAAGAAGAAGGGAAAAAATAAATTCCCTTGTAGGTTATGTGAAGGCAAACATCTTCTTCACCTTTGTCCTCTTATGGATAAAGCTTCCAAAATTTTGGAAAACATTATAGCGCCTCAGGTCCAACTCCCTGTTGGTTATCATAGGCTTTCTTTTGACCCTGTCTTGGTTGGTAAAGAGATTGACTTGGATTCATCTCTTTCCTATCCTGCTCTTCCTAAGCATGACTCTCTTCTGTCTATTCCTGACCAACCATTGGTCGAAAAGAGTGTCGACTTGGCTTTGACTTTAGTTGTTCACTCTGTTCTCGAAGAGAGTGGTGATCATGCTACTCATGTTCTTCTCGTCTCTTTAGATTCCCATGAATCGAAGAGTGACCCTCTCATCCTGATTGTTTAGGAGAGTCCTTCTCCTATTCCTGCAGAGCATGGGGGCAATCATATGATACCCCCACCAAGTAGTTCTGTCGTTTCTTTTGATTGGAGTCAATTGACTGCATTCTGTCTCCCATCTTATGTGCCTTTCCATATCACAGTACAAACCTATAATATGGTAGTACATGGCACTATATTAGATGAAGGCACATCTATTAGCATCATGTCTTATACTACTTGGAAAGCTTTGGGTTCCCCACAACTTGTGCCTATCACTCAAAATATGTTGGCTTTAAACAAAGGAACCAGTCAACCCTTAGGGATCCTTCCGAAGTTCCCTGTTACTTTGGGAGGAAAGACCATCCATGTAGACATGATGGTAGTCCAAGGTCCCTTAGATTTAAATCTTCTCCTTGGACACGACTATGTTTATGTCATGGAAGCTCTTGTTTCTTCACTTTTCCATGTGGTGTGGTTTCCACACAAAGGGAGAATAGTGACCATTGATTAATTGTCATTCATTGTTCACTAGGTTCCTCATATGCAACCATCGTCCCCTATTGGTTCTTGTTTGCAAGCAGTACCCTCCCCGCCATAGGTCAATTATGTGGCTATCCATTCCATCTCCACATCTGCTGATGATTACATAGATGGTATAATGCATTATGTACTGAGGGCATTGGAACTCGATCTGTAATTTGTACCAATTGACATGTGTTCCCCCTAAAGTGTAGTTCTCCCGTCCAGTGAGTACCTCTTGGGGGCCATGCTCTCGTATGGTCCATGATTAGATGTTACGAGAATAAATATTTTTCTGTGTCAACCTCGTTAAAAGAATGAAACAACGTGAAAGGATAGTTTGTACTTGTATCAAGCTCGTTCAAAATGAAACAAGGGATGCAGAGGATAGTTCCTGGTCTTGTGTCAACCTCGTTAAAAAATGAAATAAAGTGTTAGAGCATAGTTCCTTGTCTTGTGTCAAGCTAGTTAAAAACTGAAATAAGTGGTCAGAGCAAAGTTCCTTGTCTTGTGTCAAGCTCCTTAAAAAATGAAACAAGGACCTTGAAGCAGAGTTCCTTGTCTTGTGTCACGCTCCTTAAAAAATGAAACAAGGGATGTGAGCATAGTTCCTTGTCTTGTGTCAAGCTCTTTAAAAAATGAAACCGATGTCCGAGGATAGTTTAGTTGTATCAACCTCATTAAAAAATGAAACCGATGTCCAAGGATAGTTTCTTCCTATATCTACCTTGTTAAAGAATGAAAGAGATGTCTAAGGATAATTCTTTTGCTGTGTCAACCTCGTTAAAAAAATGAAACAACTCCCTTTTCCAATCGAGTCTTTGATTAAGATCTCGTAAATTCCTAGTCGAGTCTTTCCTGGATCTCGAAAGTGAACCTTCATTCCCTCCACCTAGCTGAATGAAATGAAGCTTAGGGGGCATGTACCTTGAATTGAGTCGTGATGTTGGGCGCATGCAAACTTATCACAACCATAGTTTTTCATTTCAAGCTTGTGTAAACATGAAACCGAATTCAAGCAGATTTCCCCATGGTTCAAAATTGTGTAAAAATGAACCCATGCCCGATTTACATCTCGTGATTGACATTTTTATCAGCTAATTTCTGCTAGATGAGCCTTTGTTGTTTCATTCCATTGCCACCATCTCTTTGGCCAATCATATGCTTTCAATTGGTTGTTTTTCCTTTCCTGAGGAACCACATTGACGAGTGGTCTTCTAGCCAACCTCTTGACCATTACATGTTTTTGAGCAGTTCCACCATAACCGGAACCAATTGCTACCCTTTGTACCTCTCGTTCCACTAGGAAGAGTCACCTTTAAGCTCTTTTCTAACTTGTAAAAAATGAAAATATTGCTGAGTATTTTTCCCTTTTTGACTCGTTAAATAAAATAAAAATGGGGAGTCTAACTCTCAAAACACAAAAATATTATCGAGTTCTTGTCATTTTGACCTCGTAAATGGTTCTGAAATTTCGTTTACCCAGTATATGTTTACCCCTTTTTCGAGCTAGGATAAACTATTTACGAAAAAGGTACTCCTTGGCTGACATGGTCAAGAGGTTCTTTTGAGTATTATTTACTACCTTTTCTGGCTCAAGAGACAACTTTACGAAAAGGGACATTTTGGAGTTTTCTTTTCCATGTCTTTTTCAAACTCTCTAAACATGAAAAAGATACCGAGTTTCACCTTTGTCGGACTCGTTAAAAGATTAAACGACATAGGACTTGTCATTATGACAAGACTGAGCTACTCCTTCCTATGGTTCGTTAAAACTTTCTAGGATGGATCCATCCAAAGGATGGAATTATATTACAAGCATATTCTATCCCCGTCAAGCTTATGTAAAAATAACTGGGGTACTCGCCATAAATGGTGGGGGAAAATTGGAAGTATTTCATTACTTTTATTCTTCGCTTGAGTTAGCATGTCACTCTTGAACATTGACACTTGTCAGTTGTTTGTGTCAGGTTTCAGGACATCCTCACTCTGTCACTTTCCTCCCTGGGTTTTGGGTTATTCATTTTAAACCTCTCATATGATCTTTGCCATGTCACCATGACCTTTATCCTATGATGTCAAATGCTGCCAAAATCTGGAGTCGTGTCATCCACATGTTTAAGAGAAGTCTTCTTGCCTGTACATTGTTTGATCATTTGTCACATTCTTGGATTACTCTCATTCATTATGTTTCTTGTTTCATGCTGATGATGAATCATTCATTATGACCTTCCTTCGACGGATCGCTTCCTGTCGACTTTAGCTAATTATCTAGGAAGTTGATATAGAAACTGTTAGGTCCCTATAATACTAGTGATGCCCCCATCACTATTGTAGTTGTATCACTTATTAATATTGTTGTGCCCCTATTGTCCCCATATTGTTATTATTGTGCCCCATAGAATCCCTCTATTGTTATTTTTTTGCCTTTATATTATCATTGTTAGGTCGGCTGGTTATATTGTGACACCTTAGACTCCTATATATAGAAAGGAGGTTTTGTCATTTGTATCATCCAAGAATTGTTCATTGTGTAATGTAAAGGAGGTTGCCCCCTCGAAGAGGCTAAATTCTAAGGCGTTCAACTATCTTTTCTATCTTTTTGTGAGTTGGTTTCATAACATTTGGAATCAGAGCTTTGGATTCTAGGGTTTCGTTGCTCCAAATAAGTTATCATGGAATTTTCACTATAAATTTTTTTATGCGACATTTCAGAAGCAAAAAAAAAAACCCATTGAGACAAAATCACTCTGAACCTTGGGTCCAAATTTTAGAGCTTTTCGCACTATATTTGCGGATATTATTTGAGGAAGTTGGCCTTTTTGCAGACTCCTGAATTACATTCCAAACAGGTGACCTTGGGAAAATCGTCATATCTTTTGTTTCGAGCATCAGATTGAAATTTCGTAAGAATTTACATAAAGAGGACGAAATGTAGTTTTTTTTCAGATACTAAGGTCAAAACAGTTACATGTGTCACTTCATACAAGTTTGCTCTTTTGGAAAGGTCAAAAGAAGAGGATATACTCTAGGAACAAAGCCTAGATAAAGAAGAAATGAATCCGACCTTATCTTGCAATGCATTGGTTGGAATTACCACTCCTCAAACCATCAAGATAGAAGGACATATCAAGAAGAAAAAGGTAATAGTGTTGATTGATTCAGGAAGTACCCACAATTTTATTGATTGTAAGATAGCAAAAGAATTGAATTGCTTCCTATATCTAGCACTAGAGGTTCAAGTGATGGTTGCAAATGGAGGAACGATAAATTTCTCTGGAAAGTGCCATAATATCAAGCTATCCATGGGAGAATATGTATTGAATAGCCCAATGCTCTCCATTCGAATGGGAGGTGTTGATGTTGTATTAGAAGTCCAATGGCTATAATCCTTGGGTACAATAGCTTTTAACTTTCAAGAACTTTTCATGAAATTTTATGCCGAAGGAAAGGAAGTTGAATTAAGGGGTATTGCAGGGAAACCAGGAAAGATAATAAGCTCTAATGGTATGACAAAGTTTCTTAAAAAGGAACAACGAGGTGTAATTGCACAATTATGTTTGCTAGATGTTTCCACATTGAAATCATCTTTTTCTTGAGATCTCCAAAAAGTCTTGGACAATCATTCCAAGGTATCTGAGACTCCCAAAGGTCTGCCACCTATTTGTGATCATGATCATGCTATTCATTTGATTCCAGGAAGTGTTCCTCCAAACATTAGGTCGTACAGATATCCCTATGCCCAAAAGAGTGAAATTGAATGAATGGTTGTAGAAATGCTTGAGGCTGGTATAATTCAACCTAGCCAAAGTTCTTTCTCTGCTTCAGTAGTATTGGTGCACAAGAAGGATGGATCATGGTGCATGTGTCTGGATTATAGGGAGCTCAACAAGCTCACTATTAAAGATAAGTTTCCCATCCCTGTCATTGATGAATTATTGGATGAATTGCATGGATCAATTTCCTTCATCAATTTAGATCTTCGTTCAGGATATCATCAAATCAGAATGAAGACTCAAGACATTCCAGAAACAACATTTAGAACTCATGAGGGTCACTATGAGTTTTTGGTCATGCCTTTTGGCCTTACCAATGCACCTTCTATATTTCAAGGTTTGATGAATAACATTTTCAAACCCACCCTTAGAAAATTTGTGTTAGTATTTTTTGATGATATACTAATATACAACAAGTCTTGGAAGGATCATGTTGAACACATTGACAGGGTGTTACAACTATTGGAGGAGAAACAATTATATGCAAAAAGATCCAAATGTTTTTTTGGAGTACAAGAAGTGGAACATCTGGGTCATATTGTATCTCATGGAGTTAAGGTAGACCCTAGCAAAATTAAAGCCATTAAGGAATGGGAAATCCCCACATCCATAAAGCATTTGCGAGGATTTCTAGGGTTGATAGGGTATTATCGCAAGTTCGTTAAGAATTATGGGAAAATAGCAGCACCTCTAACAACATTGTTGAAGAAAGATTCATTTTCATGGACTCCAGAAGCAACAAAGGCCTTGAACATCTTAAAGAGGAAATGTGCCAAGCACCGGTCTTAGCTACACCAGACTTCACAAAAACCTTTATTGTGGAGTGTGATGATTCCGGAAATGGAATTGGTGCTGTTTTAATGCAAGATGAAAGACCCATTGCTTTCAAAAGTCATCCAATCAAGGGAAAGTATTTACACAAAGCTATTTATGAGAAGGAAATGTTGGAAATACTGCATGCACTTAAGAAATGGAGACCCTACCTAATGGGAAGACACTTCAAGGTAAAAACGGATCATGATAGCCTTAAATAATTTTTAGAACAAAGATTATCCTCTGAAGAGCAACAAAAGTGGGTCACAAAGATGTTGGGTTATGACTTTGAAATCATATACAAAAAAGGGAAGCAAAATGTTGTGGCAGATGCACTCTGAAGAAAGGATGAGGATGTGGAAGAATTGTTGTGTGCCATTTCTATTATCCAACGAGATTGGATAAACGAAGCAAGGGAGGAATGGAAGAATGAGAAGAAGTGTGGGAACTTATTCGAAAGTTACAACACGATTCCAATAAATTTGATACATTTAGTTGCAAAAATGATTCGTTATGGTACAAAGATCACTTATACCTCTGTAAGAATTCCCAACTCAAACAAAAGATTCTTCTAGAATTACACGCTTCTCCCTTAGGAGGGCACTCAAGATTTTTAAAAACTTACCATAGGGTTAAGAAGGAGTTTTTTGGGATGGCCTTAAATTGGATATTCAAAAGTTTATGGAGGAATGTTTGGTATGCCAACAAAATAAAGATGAAACAATTAAGACACCAAGTCTATTACAACCTTTATCCATTCCAAGCCAACTTTGGGAGGAGGTTTCAATGGATTTTATCACA